>JAFBJQ010000798.1:341363-360197 GCA_016785345.1 Trinectes maculatus
GTGAATCCTAAAAAGAGCACTCGCACGGGTCTTTAAGACCACTTGAGTACTTGGAAGGATGTTTTATGTACCTGCATGTATGCGTTGCTTTAAATGATATTCCCATGCATGCGCTTGTACGTGTGTGTTCCTGCTTGTGATATCTTTGGCAAAACAAAATGAAGTGCAAGCCAGAGTGACGGATCTTTTTTTTCTCCCCATCAGAGTTTGTGTGAATGGAGACAGCAGTGTCTCCCACGGATCTTTATCAACCTGTGGGATTCGTGTGAGCATGAGACAGTGTATACAGTGTTTGACCGAGTGTGTACGTGTGTGCAAGTACGTGTAACCAACGTTGTCTCAACGTTGACATCCTGTCCTTTCGGGGGGGGAAATTAGCCGTAGCTGGTTTTACAGCGTCCTGAGAGGGACAAGTGGAGAGGACACTGGACGGCGGGGGAGCAGTTACTATCATCTGGTCAGCAGATGGGAGAAGCTGGGAAAAGTGCTGCTGTGGGATTCACATTATGGTGAAACAGCAATGGCTGAACTCGCCTTAACCGTCCCTTAAGAAGAAACCCAGAACCCGCCGGCAACTCAAACCTCCACGGAAAAACTGAACGCCCTGTGAACTTTATTGTTTTGCACCGGCAGCAGCGACGAGGGAAAAAAAATTGATGGGATCAAACTGGGAAAGACGTGTCCAAGACATGTGACTGCACTGACACGAGTACCTCGCCTCCACCAGCGCCACGAGAATGTGGCGCTCAATGTCCTCCTCTGTGCTTAAACATGACCTCACTTCAGAAACAGCGGCGGATTCCTGAAGAACCAAAACACTCGGAAGATGTGTTTTCCCAATATGGTGCCTGGATTCAATTTCACAACAATCATGATTCACACTGATTAAAATGGGATTTGTGGCAAAGAAGTGTTTTCGCTGGTTATGTTTTTATCATCATGTTACTCATGTCCTTTACTGGCGTCTATTCTATATTCTAAAAGTCTAAATATAACGAGGTGATGATCTCATGTCTCAGATGAGACTTTTCTCTGCATTGACGTATGGAGCTCTGACTCCAACCAGGCAGGAACAGCTGCAGTGACACAGCTGGACTCTCAAATGATCACGTCACCATAAGAGAGTGGAAAAACGGTGTGAGTGAGACACTGCCTTGGTATTGCAGGTCCTACACCTCTTCTCCGTCCAAGCTCTTCAAGGCCGCGGGACCAGAAATCACCAAATGAACAACCAAGCAGAGCATCTCCGAGCTGCAGATGTTCCACGCACCGCTCTGGAGCGTGTAGGCCACAGAGCACATTCTGCTGCCACTGCTTTAAATTGAGTGCAGAGCAAAGACAACAGAAGCAACAGGATGAGATAACACAGCACATAGGAGAAGAATCACACACAATCCTTTGGTATGTTTTGTCTGGGACCAACACATCCTGCTCCCAGGGCACTACGAAGTCCTTTTCCCACAATTCACAACTCCGACTCGGAGTTTACACGCAGGTCTGTCTGCTACTGTGCTTGGGAAGAAAAAAAGTGGACATACCATGGAGGAGGCCTGGAGACCTGTGAAATGGGGAACGTACCTCTCCTGAATGCCTAAGACGTAAAACTGTCAGACTGAGCACGCTGCTCGGAATGAAATAAGACCAGGCACCGTTTCATCCGAGAGCTTTGTCATTGAACTCTACCTCAACAACCATTTGATAAATAAAAAAGAAAACACAGTGTAGCGTGGTGTGGTGAAAAGCCATAATCAAGACATTCAAGGCTTTGCTCTGACCTTTTAAGGCTCTGACCTTTCTCTTAACCTTCACCTGTTTGCTCTTTAAGTGATTTTTTTTCCCACCAAATTAGATCTGAACGTTAACTCACACGACTGGACGTCTCCACTTGTAGAAAATAATTATTTTTATATTAAAGTGGAGCGAAGCTCTGTCGTAAATACAAATGACAGTAATAGTTTCAGATGGGCTTTAAAAACAGTGATGTGAATATCATCCATCAAGGGTCTGGATCTGGTTTTGTGGAGTTCATCACAGTGCCGGGTTCAGTTATATATCCAGTATCAGCGTAAGGGAAAGTATTTGAAACCTAACCTAACTTCATAAACATACTAAGTACTGAACAGCAGCTCTAATGCAAACTGACTCAGACTCGCACAGTGAGGACAGGGCTGGAGGAGATGATGTGTACGGGCCTTTGCAGTCGTGCAAGGCGACACAGCGTCAGACTCAACAGACTCATTGTTCTTTGGCTGATGACTTCAGCAGCAGTGGACAGTAACACAGATAACACAGGCGGATTATCCCTTTACGAACAATTAGCAATGGGTTTGTGGTGGGTGGCTCGAAAACCGTCTTCAGTATCGTTTAAATTTAGAAGTTTTCTGGGAACCATCTCCCAGATAAACACCTGTCAGGACTGGCTGGATGAAATCATGTATGTTCTTGTAGTGTGTACAAGGTAACACAGACACATTAACAGACAGACAGGTAGATTACAGACAGACACGACAACTCTTCCTTACCCAACACGATCGCCACGGTTTTCAGCAGTGACATCATGGTATCTCGGTTGCGTCGGGGTCCGGAGCTGTGCCGCGACATCCTCATGGTCCTCTGCCGCACGTACACAAAGATGTGCGCGTACAGCGTCACCATGACAACAAAAGTCACCAGGTTAAACACGGCCCAGAAGACCAGGTAGGAGTTGCTGTAGAGCGGCGCCATATTGGAACAAGTCCTAATACTGCAGATACAGTTCCAGCCCACGCTGGGGATGGCACCCATGACTATGGACAGGGTCCAGATTATAACAATCACCACGACGACGCGCCGGTTGCTCATGCGTGTGTGTAGCTGCATGCGGAAGACGGTGATGTGGCGCTCGATGGCGATGGCGAGCAGGTTGGCCACAGACGCCGTCAGGCTGGTGTCGATCAGGCCTTGGCGCAGCAGCCATGTGGAAACCGTCAGGCGCCTCGTGTTTGGTCCCGTGTTGAACATCAAGTAGAAGTAGGCCAGTCCAGCGAAGAAGTCAGCAGCTGCCAGGTTGGCCATCAGGTAGTAGATGGGGAAGTGGAACCTCCTGTTGACGTAGATGGCGATCATCACCAGGAGGTTGGCGAGCATGATGAAGATGCACACGGTGATGCCCAGGCCCATCACCAGCCTGCTGACAGTGTTCCAGTCAGTAGCAAGGTACTTGCCACTGCGGTTGTAGAAGAAGGCGATGGTCTCGTTGTAGTAGCACTGTTCCTCATCCATGGTGGCAAAACGACTTTCTGGAAGGAGAATACAGATGTCATATATTAATGTCACTCTCTCACAGGAGCATTAAAAAGTGAAGGTGACATTTGCCTAGTTTGTGGGTGCATGTATTTGTTCGTGTTTGTGTGTGTGTGTACATAAACTACTACTTCCTCTGTATTTACATAGATTTACTGGAATTCAGAGAAATCCGTAAACAGTGTGGTCTCTGTGTCCCCCCCTTTATGAGCGCATGTGTTTATCCTTTAGTCAGGAATGACTTAATCCCCTTTTCAGGAAAATCCATATTCTCATCTTTCATAATGTTCGACAAAGAGGGGCAGCGTTAATATTCCCCCTACAGAAGCTGCCTGTGTTGATACAGAACAGCAGCTTTACGAGAGCAAAGGGTCTAACAAACAAGACACAAAACCAAAAGACACTTTCCAGCAACACAACACAACACAAGGGTGGTGTGTATACACACGCCTACAGAAGCAGGAAAACACGTTGGTGTGGGGGTTTTGTTTTTCCATCTGGCCACGTTTTACAAGTGCAGCGAAAAAGCGACCGAGGAAACTGAGAAAACGAAGCAGCAGCGTCACACAACGTGACGCTTACGAGTCGACTCACACACACAAACGGTGCTCAAAGGAAAAGTGTGTGTCGGTGTGTAATAAGCTCCAGCCCCATACAGATGCTTGCTAGTCTCTCTCATACACCCCAGACCGGAAACAGGTCCTCAGGGCTGGAGCAGTGTGTGTGTGTGTGTGTGTGTGTGTGTGTGTGTGTGTGTGTGCGTGTGTGTGTGTGTGTGTGTGTAAGTTATCCATAGACAAAGAGAGAGAAAGGGGGGAAGCGACTGAAGAAAGGAGAGGAGGAATGAGGAATGAAAGGACGGGTATTGAAGTTGTGGGTCAAAGGCCAGTGTTTTTGTGGAAATCCGTCTCCATTGAGTTTCCCTCTAATATGACTGCTCCAATCCTTCAAAGCTTCCTTTAGCTCCGCGGTGACATCACTGACATCACTGACATCACTGACGTCCCTGCTCGGCCCAAAACTCAACGGCCAAAACGAAAAACGATTCTTCTCGGGGGGGAAAAAGTTGCAATGTTGGGAGACGATCACAACCTTTAGCCCACAAGAACTCACAACGTTAGATGTGAGGCAGTGTTATAAACTACTTTAGGAATGGCAATATTCCAAATACTCCTCACATCGACCGCACAGGAGCATGGGAAATTGATTGGTGCTCTACTGTTCTGACCATAATTTAAATAAAGTTAATTTGTTGATTAATTTGTTGACCTTGACCCAAGGTTGAGTTCCTCATTGTGCTTTTGTTCCACATAAATATTACATTTAGCCCATTCTTAACCTGAACCCAGCCACTGCTAGCTCAATGGCCCGGTTCACTGTGCCAACTGTGAACCACGCTCTTATGAGCCGCAGCCAAAACAGGTATTAGGCCAATAATAGTATGAAGGGAATCCTGATCCATTAAATAAATGGTTTACAGGACTCTCATTTCCCGAGGCGGAGCGATAAGGACCCGTGTCTGCGGCCATGTTTGCACGGAGTGGTTGTAAAGCGCTCTAATAGCGGCGGTGCGTTCAATTGGCTGCGCTGAATTACTGCTGACACTGCTGTTTCTGACAAGCCAGATGGGTGTGCGTCATCTGTGTGTGTACATTCTAATCATTCTAATAATGCCACCATTTCTCGTTGTGTGTGTGACAAAAACTTATAGGATTCATTTAGAGCCAAGGTTTGTTTTTGAATCTTCAAACAACTCAATATAAAATGAAATGCAGTTCACAAACTTTTTTTTTCTATATTTCTAAGGTTAATGTGAAATCAGACTGTCCCTGGAAAATAGCGTCTTGCTTTGTCTTCACCTAAGATGAAACTGTGCATAACAAGTGCAAACATTCGGCGTGCACACATGGATCAGCAGAGATGTGTTTTCAGACCCTGAGGTTTAACCTAACAGTCTGACAGCAGCACTTTTTCCATAAAACACATGGACTTTTCCATGTCTGTGATATTTTATGTTTTTTCCCTTTGGTGTCTGTGGTGATTTTTCAAATTCACTTTTGAAAACAACATCATTTAAACTGTATGTTGTTGTGAGTTTTTTTTTTTAATTGTTACACATGAAAAGCAATAAACCAGCTGTTAGAGAGCAGCGGCCTGACAGCAGCTAATGCTAACACTAATGCGGGATCAATTGCAGGGTCCCTCCAGCGACACAGATGAAAGCGCATCTTTCTTCCCTGCTTGTCGGTTGTGGTTTGTGGTCATTAATGGTCCTGAGGGAGCAGTCGCTGGTGCATTAGATGCCTGAGGCAAGTCATCAGCACTAGAAAGTGGCAGGAAGTGTCAGTGGCCTCTCAGTGCACATTCCCAACACTTTCATCAGAGCCACGGAGCCTGCAGAGAGAGATCCTGTCATTGTGTGTGTCCGTGTGTGTGTTTGCCTGCGACAGGCGGCGGGCGGGTCTCGTAAAACGGGAACGAGCGAGCAAGTGAGAGGGGACAGGTCTGCTCACCGGGTGTGTGTCCCTGCGTCAAGAAAGTCTGGATTACCGTGTTGTTTTACATAATGGGAACGCGTGTGTGTGTGTGAGAGAGAGAGAGTGTGTGTGTGAGTGTGTGAGAGGAGAAAGTTCTGGAGTGTGTGTTTGATGTCTTGAACCCAGAACAAAACGCTCCCTGTGCCCGAGTGTGTGTGGACATGCCATCATATTAATGTGTGTGACAAAGTCTGGCAGTATGAAGAGTGTGTGTGTGTGTGTGTGTGTGTGTGCATGTGTGTCGAACACATGCTATGAAAGGACCACCCTGGAATCCACACAAATGAGGTCATAACTCAAATATCAAAAACAGGGCTGCATCCATATATTCAGAACGCACAGCGAATTAACAAACACACACACACACACACACACACACACACACACACACACACACACACACCCGTACAGGATGAGATATTTCCACAGGCCTCAGCTGTTGAAAGCTGCTGCCATTGGAGAAGAAGATACCAGCCCTTTATTTCTTCCACCTGGCACAAAGCTGCTCCAGAAACACGAAGCAAATGTCTGCACGGCGACAATTGGCTTTCAGATGAGGTGGGGTCCATCGCAGTGCGGTGGCGCCGCTGTCTGAACGCCATCGCTGTTTCCACCATGGTTACTATCAGGAGAGTGATGGCTGACAGGGCCATTTCCTGATTCCACAAGGAATCACTTATAGGATGCAGAATAATCTTTTAAAAAATGCATTATTTTCCAGTGGGAGTAACCCCCCCCCCCCCCCCCCCCCCCCCGCACTGACATCATAAAGCTCAGTTAAAGCTGATGTAATAACAGATAATAACAGATAATATAGTGACTGAGCCTCTCTCCTCTCAAACAGACTTTAATTCACACGCTCTCTCCCTTTTCCTCATCTCCTGTCATCTCTCTTTCCCTCGGCTTTCCTCCCTCCTGTCTCCTCCTCCTCCCCCCCCCCACCCCCACCCCACCCTCTCTGCCACCTCCCCCGTCTCCTCGCTGCCAGCTCCCCGCACAATGTGCCCATTGTTTCCACGCACACCCGCCGGAGAGAGAGAGAAGAGAAACAGAGCTTCTACAGAATATACGCAAACACTGTTCTCACACACACACACACACACACACACACACAAGCTGTCATTCTCTGAATTTCTCGTCAAACTCATGCACGCACACACTCATAGTTGCACATACTCTCGAACAGTTGCTGCGGAGCGGCAGAGCGTGGTATAAGGGTTGGATTGAGGGTTTGCCGCTGAGTCATGTGTGACCGCGGCCATGACGGGGCTGATTCACGGCCCATCAGTGAATGATCCTCATCCAAACACTCGAGTGCTTCGATCTCAAAACCCCAGAAAGAGTTAACCGGTTGCTGCTAAATTACACACAGCTCTGTCGAGGTCGGACGAGCGGCTGTCACAGCCGCCTCCGGCGAATCCAAAGCAGTGTTTCCTCTCAAAGGAACAGGCAGAACCATAAATAACATATAAGAGTAGTTTTAATTTGACTAGAGAATTCTTCCAGGGATCAGCTTAGGAAGGCCTAGTGACAGCCGGAATCCCGCTCATGGCTTATTTCTTATATTATCAGCAGAGCTATGTGGAACACAGTCGTCCACTGAATAAGCTTCTTTTTCTTTAATGCTAAGATCTCTTCCACGTGTTGTGATGCATATCAGGTTTTAACGCTAAATGGCAAGAACAAGGAACATGTAACCATGGGATACTCATCAAAACGGTTTTAGCGCTTTTCAGAGAAACGTATGGGCTGATCCACAGTGAAATGGCACACACCAATCAGCCACAGCATTAAACCCAGTTACCAGGGTTGAATTTATGGCAGATGTTTGTATACTTAACTCAGACAGAAACTATGTCCCCAACCCGAACATGATGCAACACAAGAAGAAATGGGGGGAGATCTTGGTGCTCCTCTGACGCAGAGACATGGAGTGTGTGACATTTACTTTTGCGCACTGACAGTTTTGTAATAATAACCAACGATTTAAGACGGAATGGATCCAGATGATCAGCCTCTCTCTGCCATATGTGTCAGGCTTCTCCACAGTTTATTGTTGGGTGTGTTCACTCATCCTCTAATGAAATCACACCACTGGAGACAGATCCTGCCGATTACATCACCGTAGCTCAGATGCAATATGGAATTGCGTCATTGTGGTCTGCAGAGGGTTCAGGCTCAAAATCCTGCTTCGCATTTGTAAGGAGACTGTTCTAGACGGTCGCTCGCGATAACCACCAACGCTGCACCCTGAGTGGAAACAAATGGGTCTTCAAAAAGGTGTTGGTGCCTCTTCAACAGAGGGAAAACAAGAGGAAGAAAATGCCGAGTTGGATCATTGTGCAGTCATCCAAGTGTTTTGGAACGTGACATATTTTCTGTTGTACCATTTCAGCGCATTGCATTTGAAATCAACCAGTGTTCCCTTTGACAAAGAGACAAATCAGCCAAGGAGCTCCAGTAGCCAAGAACAGGATGAAACTGGACTGTATCTGACCACCCAACCCAATCACCTGACCTCAGTCCAACTGATCATGTTTCACTTGCTGGAGGCCAGTGTGAGGAAAAAGGAAGCAAACTTTATTTATGTTGCAATTTGGAAAATATGATTCATTTAGTTGACAAACAATGATTATTTGTGCACTTGGTTGAAACAAACTGAAGCCATAAGAATGGATGGATTTGGGCAGTTTCTCCTATTCTTCCAGGAAACCCATTCAGGACTGAATGCTCTGTGAACTGCCTCCTCTGGGCTCTAACACAAAGGTTTTCTAGGGTTCAAGTCCAGGCCAGGTCCAGGTGGTGCCATTCAAGGGCACTCAGCCACTCAGCCAAACCGTTCAAGCCTTCTCTTGGCGGTAGCCTGCGCTTCACTTTTGTGTTGTGATGAAACAGTCGTCCCAGTCTGAGGATGTGAGCACTTGGCTGCATTTGCTTCACCAGACTGCGGTTTGAAAATGTTTTTACATTGTCACTACAGGTTTTCATTAGAGGTTAGAATCTGCAATACAGTTACATGTGAAAACAGCCAATACTTAAGATCAACAGTTTCTGCCCATAAGACCTGACAGCAGACCTGACCCAGTAAAACGCAGGGAGGAAGAGGTTTTGGTTTTTTTTGGTTCTTCTTCCTCTTTCTGTTATTCCCATGACTGACTTTGAGACACTCCACTCCCATAAAACAGAAACAAAAGTGGAAGACCAAAGAGTATGCAAACATGGTTTGTTAATGGGAGCGTGCTACGAGCAGGACATGAGGGGAGCGTTCTTCACCAGCTGATGCTGCCCGCTGTCTGGTATTGCATCACTGAGTCCGTGCAGGAATTGTGACATTATAAACATTGTGGTCTCTCTGGCGGCACATGGCTCATAGATGCTTGACTTACCGACTATCAGCTGACACATACTGTATAGTAGCTGTGTCATCAAACTGACATAGATGGCTTCTTGTCAAAACCAAAACAGACGTACAGGGGAAACTGGACAGAATAATCTCATATAGTAGTTATCTTATATTGTATAGTACAATAGGGAATATACAGTTTTTTATATGTTAATGTAAATTTGGATTGCACATGTCTAAACCGTCAATTAAAACCAGTCAGTCAACGGCTCACTGACAGCTGTGACAGCAGTGCTCCATCATGAGTTATGTTCTGGCCTCCGACGCAATCATACAGAAGGAAACCTCAAACCAGCTCTGTGGCGAGTGGTCATGATATGATAATGCAGCTGTTCTGATAGAGCAATAAGAAAATGAATGGCTCTTTTGTGTCACAATGTTGTCTGCATAAACCTATTTTTTTATCAGTGTACTATACATTACTAAAATGTTTTTTGAATAGGTCACCTATAAACTCAACACAATATCAAGTCAGGTGACAAAGTACCGATGGTTCCCTACAAACCAAAAGTGTGATCTCTGACATAATCATGATCTCTAGTTAAATGTCATGATGTGGCTTGCATCGGAACTGACAACAAAACAAGCTTTGCAAAAACCAGTTCCACATTGGGCTGAGAAGTTCCACAACAAGCATGTGCACAAATGCAGTGTAATTCCTAAAGCTAATACCCCCCCTCTACCCTGCCACGATAACTCACAGAATGTGACTCTGGTACCTGCATGAATGTGAAAGCAATCTGGAAGTTGGGAGGAAGAATGGGTGGAATGCGGGTCCTTAGACGAGGGGGAGGAGAAATCGTGCTTTCAGTAATCACAACACAGATGTTTCAGGGACCCTCTCCGTGGAGGATGTCAGAGCTCATGTAGGGAAACATAAAACAATCATCTTCAAGGGAGACTTTAAGCCTTTGCTGTGTTGGAGTATGGTTAAGTTTGACAAGGAAGGCCTGATATCAGATGCACCAACTTGTCCTTTCAGATTTTCTTTTTTTGGGGTGGGGTGTCTCATGAGTGGGAGAGTTACTGTACATAAAAATCTATTAAACACTTCTCTGGTTACTGAAGAAACAACGGAGCTATCCCTATCCCGTTTCCATAAATCGAGCACTGTTGTGTTATAACCATGGCGACACAGCGTGATTATACAATGAGAAGTCACATGGATAAGTCTAAAGATACAGGAGTATTTGGAGAGTGGAGACATGGAAACTGAAATAACATTTGTGAAATCTACCTGTGACGCCAACACAACTTGCATTTATGTGTGTACAAAGGCGTTTGACACAGCATAAACAATATACAGCCCTTGAATATTTTAAAGGACATATACGGTCAAATGAAATTAAGCCATTAAATGTTTCCAAAAATTAAATGTTTCCATAGACGCTATAAGACAAAATAAGTTAATTCATACAAGTATGAAGTCAACAACAAATTGGACTCATTAAGGAAACAACATGAAAAAGGCTGCCAGGGAACCATTGAGAATGTAGGTTCAATATCTAACACAGCTTGAAAGCCATTGATCTTGTCCATCTACAGAAGTGTAAATGCTCTTAACACTCCACGATGGCATCAAAGACCCCATGAGGTTTGTGGCAATGGGTGGTGGGTAAACAGTGTTCTCGCATTCTTTAGTGAATACACAAATAAAAACATTCACAGCCACACACACACACACACACACAAAACTGTGTTCAGGGGACAAGCACTCGCCAAACAATAACCTTAACCCTGACCCCATCCCCATCTTCAAACCTGCCTCCACCATAAACTGTCATGATTCTAAATCACAAGATTTTAGTTTTTGTCCCCATAATGCGATAAACAGATTTAGGTCCCCACAACGTACGATCACACTCAAACACTCAAATAGTCTGACCCCAAGATTAGACCCTGCAGGGATAATGACTATGCATTGAGACGAAACGGCTTCATCCAGCATCACTAATCGAGCTGAGAAAAAAGACCTGACTTGAAAGATGTGGTTCTTCTGCTAAAAGTCGTAACGTACCCCACAAGAGTCGACAGAGCTTTTGTGGCTGCTGAATCCACTTCCTGAACTGCACAGGACTTTTTCTTATCCACAATGCTTCCACTCCACGGACTTAACAGAACGGCATGTCATTATTGCAAACAGATGATGCGCTTCATACGCAGCCTTCCAGTGAAAATAAGACAGTCATCACCTATTTGCATGATTTATAATGGCTCTAAACAAACGTACGCGACAGAAAGCACCTGGCCCAAATATGCTGGGATCAGATATCCCAGATAAGGCAGTGGCAGGGAAATCGTGTTATGTGATGAAACACTGCTGCCATTTTTATTTATTTTTTTTTTCCTTTGGAGAGACATCAAATGATGTTGGGAGCATAAGGACCATAATCAAAGACGATCATGTCCTCTGCTTAAATCTGATTTATCTGCGAGCTCCATGAGCATTTCAGATGTTGTTTTAGTGGAAGGATCAAACGACATCTGCACTTTTTCCATTGTCACATCTTTGTCACAGCTCGATGAGAGGTTCCGACGTGAGTTTGTGAAACTGCAGTTGAGTTTCAGGGCAGGGCACAGTGTGGTGCATTGACTCCTGCCTCCTGCTGGGCAGTATCAAGCCTTGATACGTATATCCTCCTGGGACTAAGACGTAAGAAAAACATCTGTCCTCAAATTACCTCTTTCTCTCTAATATCCAGTTTCCCTGGGGTTACACAAACGTCTCACAATTTAGACCTTTTGAATTTAGTCTGAAATTAATTTTATTTATTACTATTTTATTATTTATTTTCAAAAGCGTGTCCAGTGACATCCTCAGAAAGCCCAGGATGTCCTCTTTAGGTTACAGCAGGGTTTAGTTGAGTTTCTTGAAAGACTTAAAAATGTGATGTCCACAACAGAGGACTAATGTCAATGGGTTCGGGTCCCGGGAGGAGACAGCACGCGTGCTTCCTATATGAAACACGAAGCTGATAACTTGTCTTAACAAACATAGGAAATTGAAATCCAACTTCCAAACATCTTCTCTTCATGTGGATCAGCGTGGAAAATCCAGGCACATGTCGAACTCTTGCTCCCAGACCCAACGCCCGCTTGTGTTTTCTTTCCGCTCACTCCCTTCCACAAACATTGCTCCAGTCCCAGAGTTTGATAAAGAGCCCAGCTCGGGCGCTCTACCCGCAGCCTCCGCAGGCGCACATCCCTGCGCCTATTCCCCGCATAACGGTGCGCACTCCGGCATCTGCTCGTGCCATCAGGAGAGAGAGAGAGAGAGAGAGAGAGAGAGAGAGAGAGAGAGAGAGAGCCCTTATCTGAAGCCGACGCTCCCTCAACGCGTCTACGTGGCAGGTAGGTACACTTACATAAAGATGCCCAAACCGCGCAGCACGCGCAACAACACGCCAAAAAAAAAAAAACTTTTTTTTATGTATATATATATATGGATCAAATGGTAAAAGAGAAGTTTGGAACCCCTCTTACCCGTCTTCTCCTCCAGTGAGAGCGGTGGTCGCGTGGCTGAAGCTTACTCCCCGACTGGTCCCTGGACGTCCGGCTCAAGTTTGGGTTCGTGGCGCGTGAGGTTCCTCCGGCGGACGCCCTCGTGGAGACGGTGCCTGCGCGGCTTGGCTGTCAGAGTCCAGACTCCAGATGCGACATGCAGCCAGGTCTGCGCCCTTTCATCGTGTGTCCGCGCGGCAGCCCACTATCTCCTCTGAGCGCGTGGCACCGCTGTGATGCTGTTGTGTTGTAGTTTTTTTTCAACCCCAGATGAAGACCCCCTGATGCTGCGCTGCGCCTCCGTGGCTGTGCGCTGACTCGGCTGCTCCACCAAGCCCCCACCTCCCTCTCCCTCTCTCTCTCTCTCCCTCTCTCTCTCTCTCTCTCTCACTCACTCACTCACTCTCTCTCTGTTACTGACCAACGGCCACACACCTTAGTCTGCACTTGACGTCACACACACAAACACACACACACATACACAGTGCAAAAGAAAATAAAAATAAAAATAAACAACAAATGTAACAAAAGGTGACGTTTTGTTTTGATGGTTTATGGAAAAGTTGAATTGTTGCATGTGACTTTTTTTTGTTTCTGTAATATTTGTTGTGACATTTTTTAGCAGCACTCAGTTGATGAGCTCTCTGAGGTATGAAGATATTCAGTGCAGTGTTTCAAAGATGTTTCTTGAACCCTTCAGAGTAGAGTTGTTCTTTTCTCTCCCCCCCTCAGCGCCTGATTGAAACCACATTTTTTTTCAGTAACTTGTTAGGGGAGGCAGGAAGGCGGGAGAGAGAGCGAGGGGTGGAGGGAAACAGGGGAGCGTGAGAGTGTCACAGTGGGACTCAAAGACACATTGTATTCCTTACCAATTAACCTTCCACATACTAGATTAGAAAGATTTCCTCCTGTCTGCTGGTCCTCCTCATGAGAACTTCTCGGGCTGGGAGAAGGTGTTTGGTACGGGGACAGTTATGTCTACCAGCTTAGCGCCATCTGTGAACACTTAGCGAGGTGTTTGTAGTCAACCCACCACCGCGGCGGTGGAACGAAATGAGGCGGTAAACCCACGACACACTGCGAACAATACATTTTATCATATGTGGCGTTCTTTTCAATATGTCGTTTATACTTGATTTATTGGAAATAAATGATCAAATATAGGCCTGAGAATGAAACAAATAAGCAGATGTGAAGATGTTGACACCAGTTTATTGCTTTCACTTCCTCATCCAGGATGCATTAATAAAGGATAGATGGGAGTTTCAGGAGTTACTTTGCCTTCTTTAACCTGTTGACAACATTTGTGATGTGATTCATGTGTAAGCTTTAGTTCCTCATCCTTTGAACTGAAGTCATTTACATCATTCCTACCTCACGTCTCCTACTTCCTTTGGAAACATCGCTTTTCCACGTCTGTGGAATTAATGCTACTCGTCCATGAGATGCATTCTGCACATGGCCAATGCAACCTCCTGGCTGTAGAGTCACAGTCCTCCCAGACCAACAGCCTCCCAATCCAGGAAGTCAAAACATTTGTCACCACAACACAACTACGTTATAGTTAGTTATATATATATGTATATAAGTAATTTACAGGAGACTTTAAGTTGTTTATATTCTGTGTTCAGTGTCTTCGGGCAAGTTTACACCAAGATGATTACATAATCTTACCCGGCATAAATCTAACAATCTCTAACGTCTCTGTAATCCCAACAAAATTTAATGTGACCTCGAATTGTGAATCAAATTCCTCTACCACCCATTTTGATTTTCATGTTTACCACATCCTTAGCAAAACAGTTAAGGGAGGGAGGGGCAAAAATTCTTTAATGAAGAACTGGAATAGAAAAGTGTGTTGCACTGTGTGTGTGTGTTTTTGGCAAACCCGAGAGTTGGAGGGTTGAGTGGAACCGCGCAGGACCCAGCGACGGGAAAATCTGTTTGCTCTGAGTGACTTGTCAAAATACTTGCATAACCATCGGGCTCCATTCGTCCTCGTGCTGCGATAGAAGCTCTTCTATTTCACACAAATCCAACAGACCAAATTTAAACCGTGGTGTCCCACAATGGACGGCAAACATCTACCAACATCAGCCAAAGGAGAATCCCACCTACTGTACGCAGGGAGACCCGGGCTCTCATGGCCGCAGGCAGATGTCGCTTGTTTGTATTACGTTGTTTATATGCGATGTGCTCAGTGTGTACTCGCTGGCCAAAACCTAATTTCCAACAAGTAACACTCATTTTCAGTCATGTCCTCGTGTCACAGTAGAAGAAAATAGTGGTCTGCTGAGAGCTGTGTGATGATAGGAAGATCGTTCAGTTTGGCAATGTCAGCGAGGATCTGGCATAAAGTAAATAAATTGTCTGGCACAAATATTCTTATAGGTCCGAACTTATGGTTTGTGCCTTTGTTTTTAATTTGAGGCGGTTCTACCACGTGTACAGTACAGTAGTTCAGAAAGCCCAATCCACACATTCCTCACGTTTCACACCCGCAGATTTGGGAACCATCTGCAAGCGTTTAGTGTTTGTTGTAAACAAATCAACAGAACTGTGCGACTGGAAGGGAAGAGCAGAGATTACGAAACTTTATCTTAAGTGCTTCAAGTTGTTGGAAGCCTGAACATCTCGTTATCACTTCCCAGTAGATCCGAGCAGCCGTTATCTGTACTCATTATCCTCTGAGGGTTGCTGGGGCGATTTAGCCCTGACATCTGACGCTGGGTGAGAGGTGGGATTGACCCCGGACGGGTCACATGCTAATACTGGGCTGCTACTTACTGGCAACAGCGAGTCTCCAGTGATACCTACAACCATACAAACAGCCGGACTTTTAAAGAACAAACTACTTTTCCACTCAGATTTTATTAGCACTTCTCCAGTTATATGGAGAGGTTGCTTAATACTGTAGGCCCCTGGGCAATACTGTGTTTGCACTGTGCAAACTGTATGTGATAACAGTCAAAAGGAACCATGTGACGTTCGGTTATGTAGATAAGCGATACTTTATATTTGGGGAATTTGTGTACTTAAGCAGATAGAGGTGTGACGCTGATGTAACACCATCGCTGTAGCGTTCACGTTTATAGCTCCAGTAGGAATTAGACAATGAGAGAAGGGAGAGTTAAGAGGGGGGAGGGGGGTGTGGGGGGCTTTCGAAGGAGAGTTTCATTTCGGTGGAGGAGCCAGAGGGTTAAAGAGGACGAGAGGTTGTTTTGGGTAAAGTAGAGGAAATGGAAGGAAAAAGTTGAAGGGGGAGACGAGAGAAAGAAAACATAAACAGCCCAAGGACATGGAGATGGAGATGGAGATGGAGATGGAGCTGGAGCTGGAGATGGAGATGGAGATGGAGATGGAGATGGAGATGGGGATGGAGATGGAGATGGAGATGGAGATGGAGATGGAGATGGAGATAGAGATGGAGATGGAGATGGCATCACAGTGTCAACAAAACCCTTATGCAAGTGCTTGAAAAGAGTTTATTACGAGCTATTGATTATAATGATAGGATACAGCTGTATAAGAAAGACCTCCCTATGACAACAACGCCACGTTACCAACATGGTTTTAATGCACCAGACATAATGTAGAGGTAAAGGCTCCTCAGGAAGTCTGAGAAAATAATACTGCAACTTTCAATCATCTCAATTTCAAATTCCCGCTCGTTGTGCAACACTCAGTTTCTGCAGCGTGTCGCTGGTCTTCATTATCCGGACACTAAGCAACAAACTGGATGCTTGACAAATGTTGAGAGAGGGCTTTTTGTGCCTGTAGGGGAGACTTTGAACCTTGAGAAAGATAAATAAATTCCTTTTCTTTTCCAAATTTAGCGTTGCATCGCAGCAAAAGCCCCGGTTCTTTCCCCTCCTCAGCCCTCCTTCATTCTTCTCCTGTGACTCAGATTTTATTGTCACGATTACTATCTGACAGTCTAAATTACACACACACACGCACACACACGCACACAATCACAGTCACTCTGTATGTGTGAGTGTGTGTGTGTAACAGTGTGTGTGTTTGTGCTGGTCAGCATCCATCTCTCTCATCTCTCTCGGTTGGAGTAGAGAAAGGAGGTATGAGATGGAGGTGACAGATTAGCCATGGTGACTTCCTGTCTGTCAGGTGGTGATACGTAGCACTGGTTTCTCTCTCTCTCTCTCTCTCTCCCTCTCTCACTCTCTCTCTCCGTGACTGTGCCAGTGATGAAGCGTTTCCTTTTGTATACTGTTTCACTGCTGCCAAAATTACAGATTGTTCTCATCACTGACTGAGGCCGATGTTGAATAAGGAGGAGAAAAGCTATAAACGCAACGCCTGGCGGAGTTTAAGGACAAAAAACGTGGTCATCAACGCGTATTAAAGATGAAAGTCATCAAGGAGTTTTGTGGGGAAAAAAATATATTGGGGCAGAGAAGGATAAGAGCGATAGTTTGACGTATGTGCTGCTTTCTAACTAGCGGTCGTTTAGCTTGGCCTGAGCATAATGAATGGAAATGGGCGGAACTGCGAGACTGAGTGTGTCCAACTGTAAACGAATCCGCCAGGACCTCTAAAACTTCACACTTCATTTCCTGGAAAATTGCTTTAACCTTAACCATAATGACGATCACCTTCGCCTAACCCTTATCCTAACCTTTAAACATGTCTTCACATTACATTTTTATAAGATTTATGTTATGGTTCCTTACGGGGATAGTACGCAAGTCCCATACTGAGTTTATGTCCCCACAACGTTGTGTGCAAGTGCACACAATCACAGAGATTTGGTAACACGCCAAATTGTAGTTTTTACACACACAACATGACATGACT
Organism: Trinectes maculatus; assembly: GCA_016785345.1. Classification (NCBI taxonomy): domain Eukaryota; kingdom Metazoa; phylum Chordata; class Actinopteri; order Pleuronectiformes; family Achiridae; genus Trinectes; species Trinectes maculatus. Next base: position 358,905 of record JAFBJQ010000798.1, read on the forward strand.
TGTAAATCATTGTGCTTTGGAGCTGGTGATCAGTAATCTGATTACTCTTGTCATGCTATTTATCAACCACATCACGTGTTACCTGCCGTCACAGCATTTTCATATTTATTTTTTTTTATTTTATCTACAAAAAAAAGACAACAACCAGATGAACAATTTTCTTTTTCTCCCACCAGTGAGCCACATCCTCAAGCCCTAAACCACTGCATGTACAATGCATGATTGCACAATACAACCCTGTACACGCACACACGCACACAGAGATAAATAAATGTTGTCATGCCACCAGGTAAGCAAATATGCAGTCTTTTAACACAGATAAAGAGGCAATCTGCAAACACCACACACACTCTCCATCTCTCAAACACACACACACACACACATGCAGGGCTGTCTTGTGACAGCTGTTTGTTATTGAGTCAGTGAGGTCACAGAGGTCTGGTGTTTGCAGTGGCTCAGGCTCTGACTCAGGAACACGTCCCTTTTCATGAAGGTGCATTTGAAACGGTTTCTTTAGCCTCTTCCTCAGACCTGCATCAGCGTCCTTTAAAGGAACAGTTCAACACTTACGCTCAAGGCACAGGTAAACATTGTTCAGAAAACTCATTTACCAGCTCCAGTTCTGATCAGTTATCAGTGTTTAATCTCATTAGTTTAATCCATTCAAAAAACAAAACAGGAAGTTGTGGTTTTATTTCCAGCAGAGACTTCCTGGTGTCTCTGCTGGTTGTCTGGAAAGTTACTTTTTGCTACTCTAAGCTCATCGTGTCTCGGATAGTTTTATTTGTAGCAGACAAATAAAACTATTTGTTTTCTTTGACATGGGGATTCATTTAGTTAATTAATTCATTCTCATCATGCATTCATGCCATTTCATCTGCACTGTTGCTCAGTGTTTTGTTTTCTTTCAACCCGGTCCCCTAACCCATGATGCTAATCATGCTATCACAGCCTGCACTTTTGTATTATTGCATACCTTCTAATTCAAAGCAGGTCGAGAGCAACGCTAGGATGCTAACATCGCCCGCCCCCACTCTCCCCCCCGCCGGAGCGCTGCAGCATGGAAAAGCCATTACAGCTGACAGAAAGGCCTTTTATTTGGAGAACTGGGCTCAGGTTCACATCAGGAACCAATTACCTTCAACTGCTCTCTGAAGAACCCCACCACTTCTACCTTCTTCTCGGTCCACCCCCCCCCCCCCCCCCCCCCCCCCCCCCCGCCCCCCCCCTCCCTCCCCCTCCCCTTGCGCCCCCCCCCTCCTCCCCTCCTCCCCCCCCTCCCCCCCCCCCCCC
>JAFBJQ010000798.1:360386-443363 GCA_016785345.1 Trinectes maculatus
TCTTCTCGGTCCACCCCCCCCCTCCTCTCCATCCTCTCCCTGGCCACTGCCTACCTTTCTCCTCCGTTGGATCCCTCCCTTTCCTTCCTTTCCTCTTCCCTCCCTCTCGTTCACCGTCTCCCTCGCTGGCACCTCACATTTTCATGAGCCCTCCTTTTCCTTCCTGTCTCCCGCTCTATCTGCTTTCACTCTTTTCTCCTCCACCCTTTTCCTGCCCACCCTTTTGACTTACTTTTATAAATTTACCCCAACTTTTCCCACAAGAATGATGGCCACCTTATTTTGCCTAGAACCTTCCATTACCTCCTTGACACTGGACTTCACGTTGTCTTTCTCGTTATCACCTTTTTATTCCCTGCAACCCTCGCTGTTTCCTTTGACTATTTAAAAAAAAATTCTGTTTTTACATTTAAATGAAATAAAAGTTATGCCAATAATTATTTGTGGGTTATCATAATGGACGGGTGGATAATTGTTTGGTTCCTGAAACAGACACACAAAGGACGCTGGTTCTACTTCCACCTGTCTGCAAAACAGAATTAGTCGACAATTCAGTAAATGTACGTTTACGGTTTAAAATCACAGGTTTTATAATAAAACATATAGATTCTCTGGCCACAGGCATACATGTGGTTGATATTATTGTAACAGATACTACACGTGCACCCAGCTGCACACAGACGCACACTGAGCTGTGCCATGTCTGTGGTTAAGAGCCTAGTGGTGTGGTACCATGTAAACACACTGCTCAGTGTCATGGTTGTGGTTAACCCTCACACAGTCGTCCCTCTTGGCCTCTGCTTCTCTTTCTCTCCTCTCTCTCTCCGTCCTTCTGTTTTGTCGTTTGTTTTCACTCGACCGCGTTATTTATCCCGCTCGTCCTCCTCTCTCCCTCGCTCCCTCTGTTTCCTGTATCTGTGCATGCTGCTCCTTATTGATCTGATTCTCCACCCCATACGTTTAATGTCGATGTGTTACACTGACTTGGGGTCAGAGCTGATTGGTATAAACCACCCAGTGTCAGTTGCGGACTTAATGTCTGTTTACATGGCTGCAATTAACACTAAATGTGTGCACTTACATCATTATTTGAGAAACACATCTGCTTTTACTGAGGTACTCCTGTAGACTACCCACACACACACACACACACACACACACACACATTCTTGGATAAAGAGCTATTTGTTTTAAAAGCTAAAGGGAGGATGTCGTCCTACCACCCATTGTGGCGCAGCGCTGACTGCTGCAGTTCTCAGGCACGGTGAGAAGAAACTCAGCCTCTTAAAACTGCATGCTCGAGACAGTCAGCTCTAAAAGCTGCAGGTTCCAGCCGCAGCAGCAGCTGGAGGTCTGTCTCCGCACAAGTCGAAGTTCATCCAGTCAAAATCCCGCGTCGGGTCGTCCCGCCATAATTTCAATCACAAACATCTCCACCCAACTGAAGCAGCTCAGGTGAAGCCGCAGGTCAGAAGTTAACACGGATGAGTTTTCTCATTATTCATATCTCTTAAATGTCCCTTTAGACTAATGTTAGGGATCTGTCTGTGTTTTATTTTGACTAACAACAAAAGTCATTTTCTTGCTTGAGATCACAAGGGGTGAACTTATGAAAAGGAATGAACGTATGAAATATGAAGCAAAAAAAAAAAAAGAAAAAGAAAAACTTTATCTTGTACATGTTGAGGACTGTCCTGCTGGAGACGTTTGACCCTGTGACATGCAGAAGCAAAAATAAAACAAAAATCTCATTTGGAAAAAAAAAAGAGAAACTTTGCTTTAGGTTTGCGGTGTGGAGACATTTGGTTTAAATACACGAGGGAAACAATTCGACTGCATAGCTGCGTATACAACAGGAGAGAGAATCTAGTTACGAAAATAAATTCACTAAGGGCTTGGCTGGCAACACCCTGTTTACTCTATGGCAAATTCAATGACAGACTGGGCCTTTTCTGCTGTCACTCAACCCTTTAACTCCACAATCCGCTCTTCATTTCACTCCACTCCGGCCTTTACCTAAACTGAGTCATCTCTCATCACCCCGCCTCTACCTGCCAATATGTTTCATTCAGATATTCATCTTCTTTTTTTTTTAAATCACAGTTTCACTCTCTTCTATCTCTTCGTCTCCCTCTCTCTGTTGTGGCTGTGTATACATATATGTGTGTGTGTTCCCCCGCAGTATGATTAGTGTGATTTATAGGGAAGCTGCAGACTGTGGAGAGACTCTGGTTTCAGCTTTGAAGTCAAAGCGACCACAGGACCTCTGGCTAACACACACACACACACACACACACACACACACACACGCTCAGACAGCCTGTGGATTAAACACACACCCTCTCAGTTCCTACGCCAGCGTCCCAAAAGAGAGAGTCAGCATATATTTGACGGAGAGTAAGCGAAAGATGGCATAGAGGAGTGAGGGAAGAAGAAAGAATGATATAAGGAGCTGAAAAAGAGAAATGGAGGACAGGGGGAAGAAGGGGTAGGAAATGGTCCCGGCCCATAAAGGTAAAAGAAGCCCTTGTCTGTTCCAGCTCTCTTTAGTTCAGTCTCCTTAACGTAGTCCAGTCACGTTCCAGATTTCAAGATACTCCATTTCCATAGAATCCAGTAGCCAGTGACCTACAGGGAGTCACCCCATACATTCACAAATCATGGTATGGAAAATCTGATTAGAGAAATTAATGAGATGTGACAAATAAGTGTAGATAAGACAAACCATGATCTGGTTGTGTGACAAATATTAAATTAGATGTTAATAATAGGATTAAAGGGGGGGAACTGTATGGTGGTTGAGATGAGGCTTAAAATAAAACAGGATGATATATAAAAACAACAAAAAAAATAGATTAAGATGAATGTATGCATAAGATGCATGAGAATAAAATATGACATATTAATATATATCTATCATAATATATATATCATAATATATTTGTCAGATTTTAACAATCAACAATCAGAATTTAAAACCATTGTGTCTTCTTTGTTCAGTCCTCAAATAAGCATTGGGTTAAATCCCATACTGAGAGTGTGAGGTCATAAAGATGAGGTAACAGATTATGGTATTTATTTATTTATTTGTTTATTTATTTATTGATGTGGTGGGTTCTGCTCAGACAGCAGACGTTCAGGGGTTTTCCTTGCTACATGGTTGCCAATGGAGGCAGCATGTAGGGATCGAAGTGGTGCGACTTTTTTTTTTTTTTTTTTTGCAGCATCATGTCAAACACCCTCACACACACAAGGGGCTGCTGTGTGTTTACTTCAAAGTGCTGACATTTAGCACCAGACCTCAATGGTGGGGGGGGATCAACCACAGCAGATCACCCACCGTCAAAGCGGCGAGTGAGCGTCAGTCATCCTTGTGTGAGCATGTGTGAGACAGAGAGAGGGGGAGTCAGAGGGAGTCAGAGGGAGAGAGAGGGAGAAAGTGAAAGAGAGGAACGGAGAGAGCATATGTCTCAATGTTTGTGTGTCACGGGGTCAAATGGGCCTGTTGGCTTTTTCTGTCAATGGCTTTTCCAACACTCTTTGAGCCAAGTCAACGACCTTACCTGCTGCCAGTTCCCTATTGGGGGACCAGCTCCACTAATCAATCATTAATCAATAACATATATCACAGGGTTAAAAAATAAAAGTGATGAGTGATGGCTGTCGTCAGTGAGGTATGTCATGTGGTTTCTGATCTTCGGCTGTGGCTTCCAGAGCCGGCTGGATGACTTACAGATCAAATATGTAATGAGAGCTTTAATCTGTAAAGCCTGTGTCAAACATAATGAAACGCAACTGATGACTGGCGTTGTATTTTGGTAAATATGTTTTGCTGTAACCCTGCAAGCGTTTAAATGAAAACTGCCGACCTTTTCAAACCAGGAGTTTGGCAAATCCCATTTGTTTGGGGTCGAACTCTGCGTCCTCGGTAACATCATCAGAGAGGAATGCATCAGAGACGTGCGACACAAAACAGAGTCCACTGGAAATGAATCATCTTGAATTGGCAGGTTACCTACCATGTTCCTCCGCTCTGACGCCATCTCTTTTTAAGGCTAATTTCTAAGGTGCGATTAAAAACGAGCCAAAAGTCGAAGCCAAAAATGTCTTTAAACCAATCTTGCTTTTTTTTAAAAAATATATATTTACAGTTTAACTTTCTTGCATTATTGTTACATATCACTCCTCGTGTGTCAGGCATCTTGTTCTGGTGGTGTTTTCACTCACTGTAGTTTTTAAAGCCTTTTACCGAGGCTCATTGTTTGGTCTACACCACTGTGAACTCTTGTGACTTGAGAGAGACAGATTAAAAAAAACAGAATGTTCACAATAACAGCAACAGAAAGTGAACCTTGCCGTCTGCTCACACTTGTTGTACATCAGTTCAAAAAAAAAGAGTGTTTTCAGGTCAAATAAATTCATTGTGTGGGAAGTGCATGTGGTCTGGAAGTCTGTTTGACCCAAACAATATTCCTGTTGACTATAATAAGAAATGTGTACAATTCCAATGGAATTCTTTGCAAACGGAAAAAAATTTGATTACTTTTTCAGTTTCTACATGAAACAAAATCAAAACAAAAACAGTAGCCTACATTACGAGCTATTTTGCATGATTGACAGTCTGTACATGACTACTGAAATAGTCTGTGGTGAACTTCTATATTTAAAATAGGTGTCAAGGGTGTGAAATTGGAAAAGGGGGGAAAGGGAATAAAAAGGGGAGCAGGGGTTGTAAAAATACAAAAAGTGAAAATAACTGAAAGAAACGTGACAAAGACTGATAGAAAAGAGATGGAATATAGATGCACATGTGATGTATGCTCACAGGAAGAAAGCTATGAGATCCTATAAAAACATACGTCTCTGCCAGTGTACGCACAGAGGAAGTGATCAGGGAAGACGAGAGGAGAAGATGTGGTGATTTTTTTTTTTTTCCATCTTCAAAAACATTGACTCAGTACAACCACACAATCTCACTGCACACACAGGCCTGGAGACAGATCCCGTCCCCTTTGCGTCCCCTGTTATGTCACGTTATTTTTCCTGGACATTCAAGGATGCACCATAACCCAGTGATATTTTATTCATTTCGCACTCCTTGGGTCAATTTAGGAGAAAAAAAAGAAATAAAAAAAAAAAGCAAGGGTGATATTTATCTCTACAAAAGAGTAAGTGGAAACAGGCGTCCAACAAAAGGACCGTTACCGACACGCTAAGGAAAGGATGACACGAAAACAAGTCTTGGCTGGTCAAGGGATAAAATGGAAAAAAAAGATATGGGAGTTTGTGATGTTTAGTTTTTCCAGCTGTTTTATGACCCTTTTCGTCCATTTGGTTATAAAAAAGATTTTTGTTTCGGATTAGCTGCAGACATAAAAATAGCCTTAAGCTAAAGAGAACCAAAGTCAGTTCAGGAGGCAGCCGACGGACAGTCTACACTATACAGGGTCCAAAGTACACTGAACTAATGCTAGAATTTATTAGCACTCGTAGAAACTTCAACACAAACAGAATGATAATAAAATGCTGACTCAGCAAGAAGAATCTAATACCCTGACTCATAGCTGAGTGACCCATTAATGACAGTGGCCACAGCGTCAACTGGGTTTTCCATATTACACAAGCAAAAAAAAGTCACATGCAATATTTGACGCTATAAATAATAAAATGAGATTTTTCAAAAAGGTCTTTTTATTTCATTAAAATCATTGTTTTGACGCAGAAGAGGTCACAGTCACGTGCAGTGTTTTGGCAGCGAGGCCTTCCTCGCCGGTTCACTGCGAGGTCAGGGGGAAAACACACCATGTTCCCTTCTGTCAAAGCCATCTCTCTGTCCCCCCCCACACACACACACACACACACACACACTCAGAGCTTCTCTCCTTCTCCAGATCTGAGTCGTATCTCTCCAAAAGATCTCTCTCTCTCTCTCCGCAACTGCAGAAGCACAGACCCTGCAGCTTTCCACAGGACATAGACACATATATATATATATATATATATATATACACATACATATATATATATTATTTATTTATTTATTTATTTTTTTAAACATCAGATGAGAATCCAATCCAGGAAGCCACACATGCTGTGTGACTGTGACTGATGGGAATGGTGGCCATACAGTGATATTAAAAGCCAATTTGCAAAACGAACTGCAATTTTCCTTTAATTCATCAACCATAAAAACACAGAAAAATGATATGACGTCACCCTTTCTCCTGCTTTGGTCTGCAACACCGGGGGGTGAGGGGGGGTGGGGGTCATTAAACGAATGCAGTGTCATGTGTTGGACGGAGAGGTTGAGAAAAAGTGAGTCGGCGTCGTGAGTTGTGTGTTTGAGGTGGGCCTCGGAGTGGAAAACCAGGGCTTTGGACACGCGATTTCCTGTGGAAAGAGTGATGTCACAGTCTCTCTGACATGCACACACACACACGCACGCACGCACACACACACACACACACACACACACACACACACACACACACACACAGACTCTGCAAATCACATTCTCTTGAGCAGTCACTGTAAATGTCATTAACACTGGGTCCTGTCAGTGACTTTTACTACAGCGTTTGTGGAACAACGTTTGGGAGCACAATTGATCTTACAGTGGTCGGTTTGTGTTTGTGTATTTGTTACTTTGATTTTTGTTGCTAAGTGATTTTTGACTTTTTTTGAGATAGCAAATAATACAAATAGCAGTTTTTGTGACACTAAGCGATATCAGCACCAACAAAACAACAGCAAGAACGAAAAATAGTTTCTAGACAAGAGTTCAACTCATCTCAATAACTCAAAGATCGTTTATCAAAATTCTTTTAGACAAATTATATAAATTATACAGATCCCGTGACGACAAAGACGCGCGAGACTTAGATTATGACCAGGTGAAAGCGATCCGCTTCTGATTGGTCAAACGTCACAGAGGCGGCTGAATGAGGAGGCGGAAAAAAAGCTCGCGCACCAACAATGGGTGAGTGTGGAGTCCACGTGCACGTTAATAACAGAATGTTCACATCGTGATATTGACGCGGCGGCGAGAGGGGATACATGTTCGTGTGGTTGTGTGTTTGGCGTGCGCGCGCGAGTTTGTGCGCCACCCGCAGTCAGCGAGGAAGCCGCACACTGTACTACAATAAATGATACATACAGTATGATACAATAAAAAGTACTTCAAAGTAAAAAAAATACAATCAGATAAGACTACTACAGAAGAAATAAATATTTTTAATCCATGTTAAAGTTAAATATATGTATATTTTATTTATATTCTATCTATCTATCTATCTATCTATCTATCTATCTATCTATCTATCTATCTATCTATCTATCCATCCATCCATCCATCCATCCATCCATCCATCCATCCATCCATCCATCTATCTATCTATCTATCCATCCATCTGCTTAATCCTCCATCTACACAGCAGCTCATAACAGTAATGTTTTGAATATTTTTTTATGTACTTCAGACAAAAAAGGCTGGATCCTGTAGATAGTACAAGGTACAAGTACGAGATGAGGCGAGGTGGTGGTCTCCTCCAGCAGACGGGACCACAGATGTTCCTGAGACAGGTGGGTCCATGGTGAGTAGCAGGGTGTACGATGCAGACAGGAACAGCGTGCACGAAATACAAAGTCTAAAAAGAGTAAAACACACAAGTGCCAGTGCAGTGATGCACTGACGGCCCGACACCATAATCCCACCAGACTGTGTTCCTGCCATTAAGGAAGTAACTGGATCAGAGCCACAGTCTCGGTTCTGTGTGTATGGTCTCAGTCAGGAAGACAGTCTCACTCGACCAGGTATCCTGCCTCCCGGCCGGGAACAGCTGGGAAAAGTGTTGACACGATTCCATAAAAAAAGTAAAAACCAAGCAGGAGAGTGCAGACGCACATATTTTCATGACCTCTCATATTGGGCCGCATTCCAGGCTGCAACACTGCCATCATCAGAGCCATGGATGGTGAGACGGGTGGCTAAAACACATCTGTCTGTCTCACTTGTTAAAAGCTTTTGTTGTCCAGCTCCTCTTTTGTTTCACGCCACGCTGGAAAGTGTCAAAACAGATTTTCTCAGAAAGACACTTGCTCATTTTTTTTTTGTTTGTTTTTGTTTTTAAACAACCTTTTGCTATAACTTTGAGAGACAACTTGATCCCTCTGCTACAAAGTGGAATAAACCGTTTGGCTACAAATGGCCTCTGGATAGCTGTTTGCGGCTACGCTGTATCGATATCCTGTTTCCCGCTGATCGATTTCACGTTTAACTTGATTCATGTGTTTGAATATCCCCTTGATCCACGCTGTCATGATTCCTTTTTTATTATTATTATTATTATTATTGCTTAGGTTTCGTAGTTTGCTTTGGTGAACTTGTCCAACTTTCAGGTTGATGATGGACATTTTAATGTTAGTGTGTATGTGTGTGTGTATGTGTTGTGTTCCGGCCCCTGTTGTAGTCTGGTTCTAGTTTTCTTTTCTATCCCATTGGCACAAGTACAATTTACAGTTCATGACCACTAGGTCAGTGTTTTTTTTTCTCCTGCTCACTGTTTCTGTCTGTTTCTTTCCTCATATCTGAGTTTGGCTGTTTCTGGTACATCTGTTCACACAATACTCTGAAACAACTTCTTTTAAAAATGCAGTCTGTCTCTGTCTTTTAAATTATCTCTTGCTTTGTCTCTTCCTCACAATATTTTTCTTACACTGTGACACTTTTATCTTTCCACTTTTCCGCCTCCTCTGTTTTTCTCTCAAATTTCTCCTCCACTGTTTTCATATTTCCTCTCGCTCTCCGGTCCATCACGACTCGACCTCCGCTTTTCATCTCAGCTTTTATTTTCATGGTGGCTCAGCGTTCCCAAAGCGCACACACACACACACACACGTGAAAATGCAGTGTAGTTATGTTGTATGTATGCATTCACACACTGAAACATGTGAGGTGATGCCGTCTGAGAGTAACACTGCTTCTCTCTCTCACTACTACCTCATCAACAACATACACTCACCGCTTTGTGTGTGTTTGTGTGTGTGTTTGCAAGCATGCATTTGTATGCTGACCTAATATGCGACTGTGCGTGCGTGTGTTCAGAGGGTACAGACGCCGATTGTTCTCTCTGGGTGTTAGCTTTCGGAGCAGGAAGTGCACGTTCAGGTCAGGGGGGGGGAGATCTAGGCGCAGGCTCAGTCTGCCCACATCTGTTCAAATACGGGAGACCCTCAAAGTCACACAGGAAACGTGTGCGCGGAGGTGCGTGTGTGCATGTGTGCGTGTGCGTGCCACAGAGGCCTCTCTTTGTGAGCGCAATTTATAAAAATATTTGACCTTTCCCTGCACGTAACGCGTTCCCACAATAAATAACAGAGGGGGAAATGTGTCATGTACCTGCTGTACCTTTACTCTGAAAGGGCACAGACACTGAACAAACACATCAGTTTTCATTTTCATACCCGTGTACAGTAAGTTGAAACCGAGCGTCAGACATTATACATCTTTATACTGCTGATGCATGACAACGCTATTAATATTACTGCTCTGCGGTGCTTTACAAATTCCCTTAGATTTGCATTGCATGAATCAGTCATCACTTTGTTCTAATTTGCCACTGTTTTTTTTTTTTATGTTTGGCTACAAAAAGTAACCACGGTGAGGAAAAGATTGAAGATGAAAACTTAAACACAAACTAAAAAACTTATGTTGTCGTCTGCAGGCAGAGATAACCCTGATGACATCATCATGACGTCAGGCTGAGAGGCAGATGAACTGTCGATACTACAGTGTGTAAAAGGCCAGAGAAAACATAGCAGTGTCTCTAACACACATACTGACCTTTTTATGAGGTGTGATGCTGGGGGTGGAATAGGAAAGGACTGGCGTCGGAGGCTGAGGGTTGATGTTTCCCTGTGTGCCCACAGCAGGTTTAAGGTACAATCCAGCCGTTGTCCATGAATCAGATAAACACCACTTTACTCGCAGATGTTTGCAAAATGACCTCATTTCTCAGATTAAAGCAAGAAAATGAGTTTTTGATGAGCTAAAATGTTGGTTTTTATTTGTCAACGCGGTTTCCGCGCTTTCATTAAGGGACCATAATGCAACGTGGCATCATTTTGCCATCGCTTTTTACGATAAACAGACACAGACAGCCACACCACACACACAAACACACACACACACATGACTGACTCACAAGCTTTTGTAATGGCAATAAAAGCTGCTTTCTTCAAACCCACCCTCTGTTGATTAAGAGTCCGTTAAAGTGTCTGGGACGACGGGGGAAATGACTGGAAGGGTTTGGAGCGGTGTGGCTCGAGTGAATGTTGAGTAAGGGAGGGGGAATGACGGGAAACGGGAAGGGTTATGGTTGGAAAGGAGAGGGATGATCGCAGGATAGGCGGATAGGATGGGACGGAAATGGGCCTCGAGGAAAAGACGAACTAACGGAGCCAGTAAATGTTCCCATGTGTCGCTGGGATCAATGAGGAAATCTTACAGAAGTGAGGAGTTAAGAACAAAGGCTAATGAGTAGAGGGAATGACACAGCGACACAGAAACCTAGACGAGAGAGAGGAGAGGAATGAGGCTCGTTAGGGTGCGAGTGGCGAGGAGATGAGGAGACGTGGTAAACACAATGCAAGCGAGGTGAAGCGGGGAGCCGATTAGCACTCTCTTAGATACTTAAATAGCCGTGTGTCAGCGCCGCCCTGAAATACAAAGAGCAGTGACACAAATAGAAATAAAACAAAAGCAGAGTGAGTCCCTAAACAAAGTTTCCCTCCTCCTCTTCCTCCTCCTCCGCCCATGTGCTGCCACGTTTATGGCACAATCCGTCTATTCCTGAGAAAGAAAGCGGGAGCAGGCAGCCAGGCTGGTAGCTGCCATGTACTTGTAAACAACCAAGGAAAGGAAAACTAATGTGTGGTGTGAGTGAGGTCACTGAATGACACCTAATGGTATAGTTTGTTTTAGTGTGGCCATAAGTCAGTATTTCCGTTTTTGACAATGGTGGCAGTGTAACACACCTGCGACCCAGTTCCAGCAACGACGTAATGTTAATGTAATGATTAGTGTGTGATCGTGTTCGAATTTGCCTCCTCAACACACAACGCGTGTTTTCTCCATCATCCATCATCATCAATGAATCATGACTCTCGCGTGTACCATCACTTCAACAGAAAATCTTTTTTTTTTAAAAACAGTAGCCTGAGACATGCGGCACAATCATCGCTGGCAAGTGGAAGGAGTCTGAGTCTGAGTCAGTCTGAAACCTTTTCCCATAATAATCCTCACTGGTTTCAGGTGAGTCATTGCTCTTGCAGCACAGCTGTGTGCGGGCAATATGTGCTAATAGTGACATCTAGTGGGGGCTCATGGGACATTGCGCTCTTTCCTCTGTCTCCGCAACACTTAACCCAGAAAATCCCCTTTAGGCAAAAATGTTTTTTTTTATTTCGTAAAATAAAAGTATTTATACATCAAAAGCAATTCTCATGATTATTACTACATTTCTATTATTATTAATGTACTTTACTTGTTGCAGAGGTTCTAGTATTAAGATACTGAGGCATAGTTATGAATCAGTGTGCTTCATTAGTACACAAAAATAACACAAATTTTAAATTCAATTACATTTATTGTTCTTTCTCAATTAACAAATACAAGGTAAATATTTCACATTTATAAAAACTCATTGACTACATGTTGATAACTGGAACATTATGATCAGTCCATGTGTTCAGGTTGCTCCTGTGTGTTGTTGTTGTCAGACTCCGCGTTGTCGCCTTCTGTGTGTGAACACACACTCAGCTGTGTTTTCTCCTCCGTGCTCCTCTTGATAGTCAGCTCTCGCTCAGCCTCCTCAGCAGGTGGCGCTCTGGCTGCCTGGATGTGGAGCTTCCCGTCTGGGGCCAGGCAGCAGGTGACCTCTTCAGGGTTCAGTCCTTCAGGCAGGTCAATCTCACGTCTGAACTCCTGGAGTCTGTAAGAGTAGGAGCCTTCTCCGTCCTCCTGCTTCTTCTCGGACCTCCCACTGACCTTCAGCTTCCTGCCCACCTGCCTGACAGACAGCTCCTCTGGGGAGAAGCCCTGAGTGTCCAGGATCAGGCCAAAGTTGTCTCCATCTTTCTCCAGCTGCATGGCCATGCTGGTTTGGAGAGGCTCCTTCTCCTCCAGGATCTTCTGTTTGAGTTTGTCCATCAGCTCCAGACTGCTGCTCAGCTCCTGGAGGTTTCTCTGCAGGAGATCCTGCTGGTGGAGCAGAGGTCTGACCTGTGGCCACAGACTGCGGACAGGCCAGTAGACGTCCATGAGCAGTGGAGTGGGCACAGAGTGGAATCCACGAGAGCACAGCATCTTCAGTGTGTGTGTGTGTGTGTGTGTGTGTAGAGATGAGTCTTCTTGTTGTCAGATGAAACACTGTTAAAGTGTCTGTTGTCTTCTGCTCGTCTGTCGTTGTGTTGCTTTCTGTCTCAGCAGTGGGACTGGACCAGCTTTTATACTCGAACTGGAGGACGTCCAGAGTCTTCAGGAACTTTCCAGTCATTACCACACCGCTCCACTGGGTGGAGCGCTTACTAAAGACTCCCGTCATCGCTGGATACATCCAGAGTCTTCAGGAACTTTCCAGTCATTACCACAGCTTTGCACTGGGTGGAGCTGTTGTCAAGGCTGACTGACACCACGAGATCTCTCTTGTTTTTTCAGTAAGTTTACTTCCTCATTCCGTCATTTTGCTTCGTTGCTTAAGGGTCAAATAACTATGTTTGATATAATGTACACATTTTAATTTCCCACCTGATGGACAGTTTGTTCTTTAATAACACAAAGAAATGAGAGAAATATCTTTTATTCAAAATAAAATTTACATTTTGCAGACAAACATTCATGACAGTCATGAAACAGGTAAAATATAATATGACAAAATAATTTACTTTATCCGTAACTGAGAATGTTACCTATGGCTTCATAGCTCACTGTGGATTTATAAATACAGCAGGGATTATCAGAAACAGGGAATAACACGGACGAATGAATGATTAAAATTATAAACAACAGTTTGGATTACAGCTTAAAGTGTCTGTGACTATGATTAACTAGCTAACAGCTACGTTTATTAAAAATGCACAGTTACAGTACTATTTTAAGTTAGCGCTAACTGAAAATTCAGCTACTTTATATCTGGCAGTTTACAGTAAAAACCTTTGTCTTTGTTTCACATCTTTTTTTCATCATCACATGGAGGTTGAACCAGTGCTTTGAGGAATCGGTACATTAAAATTGTAGTTTTACAGCAAAGAAAGGAAAATTACTAACAGCAGCCTAAAGAGGAATAATTGTAAGTAATCTTTTTATTTTCAATAATTACGTAATTTTCACACCTGCCATGACGCTGGGTAATGCTTAACACATAACGTGACACTTATGTTGCTCCATACAGCTGTGTTCAGTTCAAGTTGGTTCATTAGAAGGACCTTAATGACCTTAACACAAATCCATTACCATTTTTCAAACAAATTAACATTTTCTTCATCAATTCTGCAGATTCTTCCTCTTTCACGAAAAGTTCACAGCAAATCAGACCAGTGATGCCCCCTGTGGAGAAGCCAGTCATACCCTCACCACCTCTAAGGCACAGTTTTTGTTTTGTCACCTCCATCAGACCCAGTACTGGTTGTCTTTAAGCGTAGGGGAACTAGATCTCCTGAATCCTGTAGGAACAGGTGGGAGTGTATTACCAAAAATCACATGATCTCTTCTGGTGTCACCTCTAATGTTCCCATCGCCGCCTGCGTCATCAGCTTCAAGTGGCCCCCAGAAGGTCATCCCAGGGGCCAGACTCCTCCTGCGCCTGGGACTTAGGGGGGCCCTCGGAGAGGTGGGGCAGCTAGCAGGGCCGAGTGGGGTGACCACCACCGATGGCATTGCCACGCTGCGCTCTGGCCGCCCCAGGTAAGGGCTTTCCTCAGTGGGTAACGGCACTGCAGCCAGCTGCTGGATCAGCCGCAGCCGGGCCTGCTTCTCCTTTCGATGTCGGAAGACCAGAATTAAAATCACAAGAATAATGATGAGGAGCAAACAGGCCAGCAGAGGCAGGATAATAAGCAGGGGGTCGGAGGCGGGTCGAGGAACAACCTCGACGTGAACCAGGTGGGGGTCAGGAGGGTTCGCTGGACCATGTTTGTCTGTGACAAACGGAGTGTGGGGTTGTTGAGCATGGCCTCCTGCTCCCTCTGCAGCGCTCCCTGGTCTTCCTCCGTGACCTTCACCGCGTGTGTGGTTTCCCCAGCGGCTGTGCGGCCTCAACTTGTTCTGCGTCCTGTTGTGATTTTTATGAGACAAAATGTGAGGGTGCAAACCTTCCTCCACTCCGCTGTGTGTTGTGGATCCCCCTCGGCCACCTCCCCTCCCTCCCGCAGTCGCAGTCCTGTTGTGCATCGGCAGACGGGTTGTAGTGTGTTTGTGACTTGCGCCATCTCCTTTGCTTGAACCTCTTGAACCGTGATGCATCAGGTGGTGGGGGAAAATGGTGAAGTGAAGCTCACCCTTTGCTGGTTGGACATTTCCAGCTTTGACTAAAAAGACAAACGAATCATTCAGAGGTCTGGCGGGGGTGTGGCCCCGAGCTGTAGTAAGGGCGGATTTGTTCTCGTGGAGCTGGCTGTCACTGTCACTTAGAGTTTCCTCGATGGCGACTCGACCCTGCACCACATCTCTGAACGTAAATGACTTCAGGACCTCCGATGCCCGATTAGGGTCATAGGTCATCTGCGTTCATGCACGAGCAAAAACAACAACGTGACATTAGACGGTGAAAAGTGAAGTGTTATAAACTGATAAATGGGTATATTCCCTTACATGTTACATTGAGACAGTTTTACCTTGACGAGGTTTCCATGTTTCGGTGGAGACAGGACCTCAAAGACCGGGTCGACTCGGCTGATTCTGGCTAGCTCTGAGGCGTCCATCATGGCTTTCCCCAGCTTCACGGCGATGCCACTGGGCACTCTGACGGGCTCCCTCAGGTAGATCAAAGGCCTCACGGTTACGTTCACCGTCTGTGCCGTGACATCACCATAATCGACACCAGGCGATGAGGCGGACACAGAGATTTGGAAGACGTCCTCTGATTCACTGAGGTCAGTCATGTGATAGACAACACGACCGAGCCGCAGGTCCTCGTGGCAGAAACTCGTGACTTCCTGGTCGTTGATAGCAATGCGTCCGTGGAGCGGGTGCGTGGTGACCGTGTAGGTGATGTTGGCCGGGCTGCGACCGTTGGTCTGAGCAGCCAGCTGGTTGGTTGTCAGGACCACCGCGGTCCTGCCTTGAACCAATGACAAGCCGGTGTTGTTCACCATGAAGACAGATGGCTTAATCACCTCCAAAGTGAACAGTTTGTAGAGGGGGCGGTGAACACCGTCGGTGACGTTGAAGTAGAAGACGCCTGTGGAGGGCTCGCCCTGACATTGGGTAATGGAATGGAAAGTTTGTTGACAGAACATGAGACAAACTTGACTACAACACATAGTCATTTATTTATAGATACGTATTCCTTTGGCTGCAAAGTCTAATGGACGGAGAGTCAGTCTTTACCTGTTGTATAAAATGCAGTCGGCCACGGTTGATGTCGTACTGGGTGAACGAGGTCACGGGTTCCGGTCTCTCCCCCAGTGTTAGGTAGCCATTGTTGGGCTTACTGATCACAAGGTAGTGCAGCTCCTCTGGAGGGGTGTCGTGATCCTCCACCTGCACGTATGAAAATATTCTTCCAAAGTTACTGTACCTCTGATATTTAAACATCATCACCACTGGGTTATTAGAAATTCTATTCTGGCCATTGATAAATAGTTAGTAATTAATTATAGTAATGACTGCTTGTAATTAGTTTGCACTGGCTCACCTGCAGACTGTCTGGTCCAAGTATGACCCTCTCTCCGACCACCACTTTCATACTGGGGGCTCTGCTCCTGATAAGTGGCGGCTGGTCATTGACTGGTGTCACTGTGATGTTAAACTTTTCTGTCACCGCCAGGCCGTCCCTGATTCCACGATGGGAAATCGTGTCCAGTGAGGAGAAGGAGGAGGAGGACGAGGCTGAATAGAGCGGGGAAAAGGAGGAGGGGGAAGAGGAGGAATCGGAGGACAAAGCAGACAAGGAGGAAGAGGAGGAGAAGTTCAAAGGAGCCACCCGAGCCTGAAAAGTGAAGCTGTCGCTCGTTGTCTCCGAGTCGTCGTGGATGTAAGTGATGCCAAACTTATTCAAGGTGCTTTGTGAGAAATCTGGATGTTCTCTGGGGAAGGATAAAAATAATGGTTAAAAACTACTGAAATATTTGTTGTTGTTGTTTGTTTCGATAAAATATCCAGAATTTTCAAAAAATATCATTCTGGATATTTTTAACTTTTTTAATTGATCATGTACCTAAACCTTATGTTTTTGTACATTTATATACAGTACATACTTTTGTTTCTATGCTTTTGAACTTACAGTATACATCATTTTAAGCAACAGGTGTGGTTATTGCGTCATACTGTGGTTAAAAAATATATTTTGTTGTTGCTTTTCTTGCGTTTTTGTTCTTATGCTGTTAATTTTCCCTTTCGTGTTAGTTAGGACATATATTGATACACCAAGAAAGTAGTCCAGCACCTGGTGAGATAATGTCCTCGTATGGACAGAGTCCCGTGACGTGGCAGAGAAACCACACGGTACAGGATGTGGTGGTCTTTCCGCTGCGGTTCGGGGACTTTCCCCAGAAGATTGGAGGCATCGAGTTTGGACCTGTCAATCATAACTCTGCCTCCCTCTGCCACCACAGCACCTGAATGACAGAGAGTGTATTTGTATAGAAACAGTAGCCTGAAGAATTCATTCTCCTTTGATTTGACTGAACAGTACCTGCGTTGTTCAGTAGTCTGGTGTTGTGTTGTGGGTTGTCATGATGCTCATTGGCCAGGAAGGAGATTAAGATGGTGAAGGTGTGTGGGGGAAGGAAAGCAGGAGGAGAGGACACGGTGAAAGAGAAAGAGTCCGCAGCCGACCAACCCACTGACTCTGGCTTGTTCTGATCATACAGGATAACCCCGTCGTTCACCTGAGAGAACGGTGACACAAAGAAATTACGGCATTTTCATTTGTCAAGTAAACAAAAGTTCACCTTTGGGGCAAAGGGTAATAAATTAGCATTCTGTGCAATCGTCCTACCATGCTTTGAGTGAATGTGGAAATGTTTCTAGTGGAGTTGTCTGGCATACGTCGGAGCAGGCGGCCAAGTTTAGGAGGAGAAGTCACAGCAAACACCACTGAGTGGTTTCTTCTGATGTCACTGTTGTCATTGGTCACCACCAGAAGCTCCTGCTCAGAGACTGGTGTCACGGAGCCTTTGAGGGTAACACAGACACAGTCGCAGTGTTGTGCATAATTTCAGATCAAACGTCTGTGCAGTCAGTTGACTTTTGTTGTGTTGTAGCTGAGTAAGCTGTTGTACCTGGGTAAACCTCCATTGGGTGGTTTCGCCGCAACGTGAGTGACAGGGACTGCGCGGTCGTACTGAAGATCTGACGAGGGGCAAAGTTCACGCCATCGTTCACCTGGAAGTGAAAACCACCAGTCGACGCACCTACACAAGAAGAGAGCCAGCGAAACACGAGTCAGGCTGAGTCATCCTGAGTCATCCTTTCATTCATTTACGCTCATCTTGTAACACATAACATATGCATATTCGCATTATTTGCTGCTACAATCTGTCCAGCTTCTGCTTTGCCCACCACTGTGCACGAACACTAGCTGCCCAGTTTGTATGTGGCTCTGGGTGAAGTTCAGGATGTGCCTAGAGGGGGCGCTCTTCAGAGCCAGATGGCCGTTGCTGGGTGGTGTGACAATAAACTCTAGCCCCTCAGCCGGCGTGTCAGAGTCCTCCGCACTAAGATCATCTATGGTGACTTCTGTCACTGAACCCACCCATACCTGAGGAAACAAGAAGAGTCAAGGAAAGGAAAGGAAAGGAAAGCCACGCCTCTTTTTTCTGAAACTAAAGTAAAACTTCACTTCCTACCTTCAGACCCCAGTTGGTTGTAACAACTGGAGTCTCGTCATTGACCGGTGTAATGTTGATGTGAACTGTGTAGGGCAGGCTGTGCTTGCTGATTTCTGTCTGATTGGCCACGATGGTAAAGTTATCTCTCTGCGTGTCGCTGCCATCGTGGATGTAGGAGATGTACTCACGTTCAACCTGAAAACAAATGTTGGGTTGAGGGGATTCAAGTAGAGATTGATTCTAATATCACTTTCTTTATGTCATCTACAATTTGTGTGCTAAGTTAAACCTCGGTATGAGTGAAAGCTGTGATGGGCATCCCAGGTATCCGGTTGTGTTCCAGGTGTCCGTGTCGAGGAGGAACAAGGACTTGATACAGGAAGTTCATGTCTGAGAAGTGATGATTGGCGACTTTGATGATGTCAGGCGTCAGTGGCAGAGATGACCCCTCATCAAGGGTCAAGTCAGACACCTGCAGAATCAACCAATATCAACAAATGTCTCTTAAGTTCACTACCTGACTTCTGATCCAATTGTCAGCTTTTAGAGGTTCATCTAATGGTATATACTGTATGCTATACCTTTAGAGGAAGCAGGCTAGGAATGATATCAATCTCCAGCCTGATAGGTCCGACTTTTGTGACCCCATTGGTTGCCTCCAACAAAATAAAGTCGTTGGTGCTTCCAGCGGCCTGCTGATGATAAATGATCAGTCCCTGGTTTAGGTCCTCCTGGGTGAAGGAGGTTGCCTGCTGTTCTTTGAAGCTCTGCATCAAGCAACAGAGATGATAAACCAGTCAGATGCAGCTCATGGCTCTAAAATATTTAGTTTTTCTTATGCAACTTGTTACCAGGATCAACATGACAAACATTCATGATTGAACCCGCAGTTATCTGTTAAGTTGGCTGTACCTGATAGAGATGCTGTTGTCCATTGCTGCTCTGGTGCTTGTCGATGGGGGAGGATCTCTGAAGAAAGCCCAGGGTGGGAGAACTTTGGACGGTAAAAGTGATCTCTGAGGGCTGGCTGTCGTCATGGACCACCTGATGAAAAGAAAACATAATACATATGTATTAGGAAATGTAGTGTATTACTACAAGCCTCGTTATTAGACAACATACAGTCAATGGATGAATATTTATTGTGTAATTATTCACTTGCCTCTAAATGCTCCCTGCTGATGGAGACGTTCTGTCCCTCTGCCACCACCACTGGAAGGTTACGTATGACCGTTGGCTGTCTCTGATGACTCTCCAGGTAGATTTTTACAGACACGCCAATGTCAAGTTGCACTTCTCTTCTTCCTCTGTCCACATCCTTCTCTGTGCGCTTCTCTATTGCTCTTGCTGTCACATTGAACCCGTCTAACAATTCATGGCTGCCGTCATGGCGATATGCAAGCCGCCCTGACACCAGATCTCGCTGGGTGAATGTTGAAATCACATCTGTTTCTTTTACAGTGTCACGATCTCCACCATTAAAGCAGAGGACACCATGTGTGGGTGGAAGGAAGACCTCGAATGTAATTTCCTGTGGGTCTCGGATGTCAAGGTTGCTAAAGACACTGAGGTTAGCGGATGTCAGAGTCACGATCCCACCTCGCTGGACCAAGAGGCCCGTGTTGTTCTCCACATGCAGGTAAGGATCCTGGGCGATCACCTGTAACAACCAGTTACACAGAAATTGGGAATCTTAGGCTTGTTATTTCATTTCTTGTTATTTAAACATTAGTAAACGCATATTGTACACAAAGTATAATCACCTCTAGCAGTGTGGAAACGTAATGTTTCCCATCCGACACAAAAAGCACAAAACGTCCAAAACTCACTCCTCTGTGGACAAACAGCACCTTTTTCTGAGGGAAGAGAAGGTGAGAGATAAATCTGTTCTACCCCAAGGATTTTTAAGAATCTTCACAAATAATTCATATTAACCTGCTCGAGGTCCCGCTGTGTAAACTCGTATAGCTTGTGGCTGGGATCACTTGCTAACACCAGCTCTCCCATGGGAATACCCCTGCGCGTGTACACCAACCAGCTGTCTTCGAAGTCAGAATCGTCGTCCCTATAGCAGAGGTCATTCAATGTCACCAATCTCTGTCCATCCCGGGCCACGTGGAAAACTTTATCAACGACCCTGACGGGTCTCTGATCATTGACAAGCTGCACAGAGATATTGAAACTGTGTTCTGCTGCCTTCCTCTCCTCCTTCTTGCTGCCGTGTTTATGTGGTTTATATACTATGATTTGAAATGTAAAGGAGTCCTGCTTGGTTTCACTATCATCATGAACGTACATGATCCTCTCCTCAATAATATCCTGATTTGTGAAGATTACAATGTTGTCATTAATGGACGTTGAGTTGGAGAGATTTATCTTTCTGATCTGTCCATGCATGGGCCTCACTGTGATACTGTACTGGACTTCCCGGTTACTTGGGGCGTAAGTGAACAAGAGATCTTTGGTAATGACTTTACTTGCTCCTTCCAGTATGGAAAGACCTTTGTTTACAACAGTGATGGCTGTTGTCTCTGATCTGATGTTGATTCTGAAGTCATAGCTCGTCGAGCTTGCGTGTGTTGAAAAGACCTGAAAGCTGAATGTGTCTCTTGTATCATCAAGTAGCTTGTTGGATAGCTCATACTTCAGTAAACCATCTGTGATATTCTTCTGGCTGAAGGTTGAGTTTTTTTGTAGAACTTTGTTATCAAGGAGTATTTGACCTTTCTTTGGTAACGCAAGGAGTCTGAAGTGGAGGTTGTTCTCATTCAGTTTGACACCCTTTGAAACTGCATGGAGGTTCTCAGGAGTGACAACAGCTGACTGAACACCACTGACCTCCATTTTGCTTCGTGTGACCTTAAAGTGGATCCAATGCACCACAATAGGGACAATAACCTCCTCAGTAGCCAGGGAACTGATGCTGATGTTACATTTGAACTGGTCAGTGATGTTCTGGCCCTGCAGGCCACGGTACATGTTGAGGTATCTGATTCGTTCTTTTTCTAGAAGTTTCTGAGAGAACGAGTTTGTCCGTTTCCAATCACCACTTGAGTGCAATCGCTGTAGCTCACCATATTGTGGTGATTCTGTGATGTCATACCGGATTTCCACTGCCTGTTCAGCCACATTTATTTGTACTGCAAGATGATTGGAGGTGAGGATGCAAGCCTCCCCTTGGTTCACCTCCAATCCTGTGTTATTCACCAGCTTGTGTTTGAGGGCCACTGCCATGATCCGCAAAATGACTGTGTTGCTTGACTGCAGACAGGAGCGGGAACAGTAAAAGAAATGTAGTGAGAACATAAGAAGATAAGCAAGATAAACAAGCAAGATTTTGTCAATCTTAGTCCTAGCAAACTAGAAAAAAAGTGGCTGAAGCAATATTTACCTTCTGCCCATCGCTGACCCTGAGAGGCAACCTAGAGGTGGCGACCCCAGTGTGGACAAAATTGATCTTACCCTCCTCCAGATCTTCTACGGAGAACAAGTTAATGGCCCTGGACAATAAATGTAGCTATATTAACTTACATGTTCTGTTCAGTTTTTCAATTTCCTCCCCTACTTTGTTTGTATAACACTGGGCATATACCTTACAGAAGATCTGTGCAGCACTCTAAAGCCTCACAAGTCACAGAACATACTTATCTGGATAATCCTTATGCTCAAGGTATCCACCATCAGTATTGGGGTTTGCAAGGGAGCTGAACACCAGTTCTGCAGGGGTGCTGTCAGGGTCAGACACTCTCAGCATATCTGTAGTCAACTGGGGACATTGAAGATATAATAGTTTCATTTTCTTAGGCTTAGTAAGGACAGATATGTACTGTCCAGTCATTCTGGTGCGCTTACCAGTCGTTTGGACTTTTCCATCAGCGTAAAAAGGTTACCTTCTGGGAGGCTAAGCACAGGTGCATCATTAACAGGACTGATGCTGATATCAAACCGTTGCAGATGTTTGCCCTTCAGAAACACAGGAAGCTCCTCTGTATTGCTGCAGAATGCTGAAAACATGAAGAAGTCATTCTGGTCCTCTGACCCACTGTGAACATACATCACCCTGCCCTGCCATAGGTCAAGCATACTGAAAGTCCTGTCCTTCTCATCAGTTCCTATTGTAATTGTCCATTCTTGCCCCTCATCCAGCGTTGCATCAGGGTCTGGACTGAGGTCCAACCGTAGCTGACCGTGAACAGGCTGCTCCTCAATGCGGAACATCAATTGGGAAGGATGAATACCCAATTTCCGAAAATCCAGATTCACCTGAAAAGGAAGATCAGATTTGTACAACATAGCTCCTGCTTAGTTTTTACTTTGTGTATAAAAATCTGACTGAATAACTTTCAAAAAACTAAGTTTGACGGGAAATAACAAGTCATACCTTGATGTTCTTAGGCTCCAGTAGTGCCCTGCCTCCCTCTGCTACCTCTAGTTTTCTAAGCAGCAAAAAGTTAGGGTTCTTCTTATTGTTACGAATTGGTTGTGGGGTTGTTATAGCAAACTCTGGACTATTTGTTGGGCTTATGGTGGTCACCATCACAAGGGCTTGCCCAGTGTTACAGCCCACAGCGACGTCCTTGGTGATGACAGCATGAGGGAGGCCTATTCTTTGAGTGTTGACACTAATTTCTCGAAGACAGCCTTTAAAGGAGCCTCCTCTTGAAAGCAACCCAGCTCGTCGCACTTCTCTACGTGTCGCTTCATCCACTCCTCCAAGGAGAAGAGGCCCATTGAGGTGCATGAGTTGCAGCCCCAGACTTAGGTTGGTCTTGATTAACTCCTTGTCTACCTTCAGCTGGATGCTGTTGGGTTGTAGTTGCAGCTGAATGGGATACCAGGTATGGTCACTGTGGAGATGTGTCAAAGAGCGCATCTCAGTTGTAGTCCCTTCTCCATTCCCTACTGTTGCCACCAGGTGACCGTCTATGATTTCTATAGCAACAAACTCTCCCTGTTCACCAGAGCTGTACAGGACAATGCTGTCTTCTTGTCTTGCTGAGGGGTAAAGTTCACACTCAAACACTCCTTCCTTTGGGACCTCCCACGGTGGAAGTGAGATGAAGGCTTTATAGCTGAAAAAACTAATAGGCTCTTCGTCCGTTGCAGAAAACTGCATATCGCATCCTTGTGATACCTCATGAATACTCCTATAACCAGAATATGGCCTTAAGCGGGATAGCAGGTTATGTTCATTGAACACTACTTCATCCATGCAACCTCTAAACCCAGTAGAAATATTGAGAAGATAGAAGCGGTTCAGACCACCTGTTCCGCCTACAAAAAGTCCATCTTCCACACTCAGCTCCAGATCTGGTCCTGGCACATGAAGGCTGGTGTGAGAATTTCGGTCCACTGTCAGGGTAACGTTATGTCCATCATGCGTCAGCTCCACAGAGTGCCACCCTAGGTCGCTAAGGTGAATGCCCTCTTCTGAATGTAGTAAACGTTCACCAGAGCCCAGATCTAGACGTACCTAAAGAATGAAGGAGAGCAGGACAAGAGTGAGGGAAAAAAAAGAAAAGTGATAACTAAGGCATTTGTTATTTCTGATTCTCTTCCCAAAGACAAATAATAATTTGTAAGTTAAGCTACAACATTTGTGGAAGATGAATACATTTCATGAATGGATAAAGAGAGTTGCTGCGTCTATGTTATACATAAGTGTAAAATTTAAAAAAAATATTTCAGAGGAAAGAAATAACCAAACTCTTTAACAAGTAGCTCCCTCGCCTTGTACCTGAAGCTTTCATTAAACTATTGTGGTCTTGTCTTTTAACTTGGTCATGAAGGAACTTGTTCTGAAATGAAGCCAGTGCCAAAGGGTTTATTTTTTTTTCTCTCTGGAAGCAATCCGACACCAAGCTGAACGTGATGAGCGTTCTCCCAAGCTAGTAAATGCCAATACATATGAGCTAAAATGGCTCATGGCATCTGTAAGTGAGTGCTTATGGACTTTTTTTTTTCATTTTAACTATCTGACTTTTGATTAAAATTCAAATCTTGTTTGCGATGCCAAAACATAAACTGGTACATTTCCTCTTTTATCTGTATCTTTAACTCTTCTGTCTCACTTGAATCATTCATAGTTTTGTGGCAGACACCTGACATGTTTGGTATGACTTTAATATTTTTTCATATCCCACCCGCAGACGGCCAGAGATCAGCTCAAGCAGCAAGAAGTCTCTGTGTCCTGCTGCCAGGAACAGCAGCCCTGCCTGACTGGAGGTTCGAAATCGGACATGGAGCGTGGTCTGAATGGAGGTTTCCACTTTTCCCTGGTGGATGTAGCCATCGCCGTAGAATGACACTGCAACAAAGATAAGTTTACAATCAGACTGAGTAGTTTTAAGAAAAGAGTTTACAAAATGTATTGTTGTGTGTGGAGGATGTTAGAGTCTGACTGATAAATTCTTGTGGTAGAAAGTCTGGCTTTCACTCTGTTGCAGTAATCCAGAACAGTTTCATACAGTGAGTGGTTTTATTATCTCTAATGCAATCCAGTCCAAATCTATTCCAGGGTGTTGAAATATTATGTTATTTTATTTATATCTGTTTTTTAACCATCTAGTAAATAAATACCAAAGTCCAGACTACTCTATTAATCTGTACTGACTGTTTTGTCAATGCGTTGTCTCCCCTGCACTTAACACCCACAATCTGAATTCAATTAATGGCTACTAATGGAACGGGTCATCCTGACATGCTCTGATGCTAATTAGACTTCACTGTTTGACAGACAATGCAGATTGAACTTTTTTTGTACAAAACATGGCAGTGGTGCTCTGACGAGTTGCTACGAAATGAGAAAGCTTCCAAGATTCTTGTATGTTCCAGATATTTCAGTCTTTCACTGCCCTTTAATGGAGCCATGCTCTTAGAAAGCAGGACGCGGCTAAATTGGAATGCTTTTGTTTGAAGACCCAAACAAACGACATACAACTAATTAACATTGTATAGTTCTGTATGTGGTTACTGTGTACTTGAGTGAAGTAGTGAGACCACCACTCACAACTGAACCAAGAAAGTAAAGCAGTTTTAAGTTTGATTGATCTGACCTACTAAAACAGTATTGGACCACTTAGGGCAAAATCTCCATGAATGGAAATAACAGACAACAAGTAGAGGTCAGTACAACGTGTGTGTGGGTGGGTGGGGTGGGGGGGCAGCCAAATTAAGGTTTATTATTACGTATTATTAGGTGTTAAATGTCTGGTTCCAAAGGGAAGTACTCAGTCAGCATGCTGCTCTGCATAAACCCTATTAGCCTTATGGCAGTGTAACGCATGTCCATCTTTATCATTGGATTATTAATAATCTTCCTTTAGTTACACACCAATGAACACAGAGACACGCAACTGTCTAATGCAAAGCTGATCATCAGTAAACACGTGGCACAGTTTCATGGGGTAATAAGTGTCTGTTTTTATATTTAGAGCGTGTTCAAGAATAAGCACACTGTTAACTACATGATGCGTTTAACTTATTGGAATTGAAAAGTAAAATATCATCAAAGTACATGTATTTTTGAAACTAAGATTTTTATAGTCCAGGGAATTTATTTAGTGAGCAGCAGGACATGAGGGAAAGAACATTTTATGGCTTTAGAAGTTGTATTGTATCAATACAGCAAATCGTGAAACACATAACATCCATACTGCAGCGCACTGTGTTCTTACTTTTCGAACTTTTACATGAGGCAGTTGGAAGGAGATGTTTTCCCTCCTCTGCAGCGCACTTACCTCCATAAACGTGTCCTGTGGAGATCAGCAGGAGCAGTAACAGATCAGCCACTAAACATCCCATTGTTGGTTTGGCCTGTATAATCTTGCTTGCACTCAGCTGGCAGCAACATCTGGCCGCCTGCCTACACCATCCACTGCCTTAACTCAACTCCACCAGCACTGCATGTCATTTCCACCACTGACAAATTCCAGGCAGCCTCCACTTGCTTTGCTGGCTTTGGATTACAGCCTTTGAAAAAAACAGCTGGGTGAACAAGCCTCGCGCGTCGCTGCTCTTTAACCTCGCACCGAAACGTTACTGTGTGTTAAACTGAACATGTAAAGAAAAGAAAACACAAAGCCAGGCCTGCAGTCCTCCTGGATGAAAAAGAATGGACGACAACCTCCCCGTGTTTCCTCTCCCGCTCTCCATCCATCCTTCCTTCCTCACCTCTGAATCCGACATGTGCATTTTGTTCCTGCCTGCACGCGCCTCAGTTCCCTCGATGAAAATCGTTGATTGAATAAAAAGATCACCACATCTTCTTTATTTGTGCGTTGTGCTACCACAGTAAAAATACATTTCATGGAAGAATCATGTGTGGGCTTCACTGTAAACCCTGGCCCAGGCAGCCACTTAGTCCATTTCCAGTACAAATACAATAATTGACTGACACGTCCATTTTCTATTAATGAGGTGGTTGCATAAGAACACACACGTGGAGGAACGAGGCCAGAGTGAAGAAAGAGAAACAGGGGGAACGTATGGAACAAACAATCAGAAACGACGACAAAGATAATCAGCTGGCTGCTGTTTTTCTTTGCTTAAGGGCCTTTTAGCAATTCGCTTAGATATCATGACATCGCCACCCAAACTCAACAAAGAGCCGCTCAGGACATGTGATCCCTCTGGTCTCTGGGTGTGTGTGGTAGAATGTGTGTGTGTGTGTGTGTGTGTGCGTGTGTGTGTGTGTGTGTGGGAGAGAGAGAGAGAAATAGATACATGATCAGTCATCATTAATTTCATGTGCATCCATAGCAACAGTAACTACATGTTGCACAGGATGTAAGGCATGTCTTACCTTTCACTTTGTTATCTCTCTCTCTCTCTCTCTCTCTCTCTCACTCTGTGCGTGTGTGTGTGTGACCCATCTCCAGAGGCACCTCTTTAGATGTTTAGGGGAACTTCTTAGATATTTGATATTTCTTTCTTAAAACATGCAACGTGATGCTGGGAACAGCTGCTACCTTTGCTTGGGGACACCTTAGCTTCTTTGTGCGTGCGTGCGTGCGTGCGTGCGTGCGTGCGTGCGTGCGTGCGTGCGTGCGTGCGTGCGTGCGTGCGTGCGTGCCTGTGTGTGCGCGCCTTCCTGCATTCGTAGGAAAGTGATTGAGATGTGAGTCACATTGAGTCACATTGAGTCACAGCGACTTTATTTAGCTCAGTTGTTGAGAGAGTAGACATAATCAAAGCCATCGCAGGCAGAAAGTATAATATTAGAATTTAAAGTTGAATCATTTAACAGAGGCTGTAAAACAGCTCTAAATTGTTGACCTGCCATATAACACTACCATATAACACTACCATATAACACTACCATAGCTATCTCTAACGTATCTAATCATCTCCTGAGCCATCCTGGCCAAAGTTTATAGACAACAGTGTTACGTAGCTGACACGCTGGCGTTTATGCTGCATGTGAAGACGCCTGAGAGCGTTCATGCCTGGCGTTTATTAGCTTAGGGATGATTGTGTGCCAAAACCTTTAACTGAGTTAAGTTTCTGTTTTGGTCTTATTTATACTTTTCCTCTCCGTCTCTGTGTCAAAGGTCAGTCCCCAAACACAATGGCAGCCAGCAGCTGTTGGTCTGACTCACAGCCAGACCATCTGACCGCACAGCTAATCGCTCAATGAAACATCACGAAAGACTCGTACGCAAAAACATCATCTGACTCACTGCCTCATAGTCACAACAACAAGAACGCAAACTGTTAAAAAGACACATGAGGCTCAGTTCATAATAATGCACAGGCCGTGTTTTTAATCGTGCGACATGCTGTCACTCTTTTACGTTGTTGTTTTGAACAGTTGAGTTTGAAACAGGAAACACGTTAAATATCACGTGCTAACCCCCCAAAAAACAATATCTGTTTCTTTGTTGTGAAGCTTGCCTGTGATCTTTGCCATGCCACGTCTAAGTGGATTATTATCTCAGGTGATACGATTTCTTGATGTATCATTCACTTGCCAAAAGCTATTTTTGTGAGAGTGTGTGTGCTGTTTTTATTCCTGTAACAACCAAACCCTTAAAAACACAGCATGCTGCTGTAAACAGCATTAAAAGCATTAAAGCATTAAAGCATTAAAACATCATAAACAGGAAGCGTAAAACCACACGAAACTAATTTTAATGCACAGTGGGTTCTTGGCAACTATTTGGGGTAAAGTAAGTAAGGTGGACAAACCTACACCTGCATTAGACATTGTACTACAACCTGGTGATTAAGTGAGTGTGATCTGAATCAGCTGTTGTTGTCTTACAAACGGTCTAAGTTTGGGGCTTATGACTGCACGTTGAAAGTGAAACATTATGTCGTCATTATTATTACTGGAGACAAAGAGACTCCTGAATTCTTGCATGTTTACAAAATCAGATTTTGCAATTACCGGGAACCTGGCCGATAGATTTTGTTTTTTGAATTCATGAGAACTCGTAAAGTCCTAATGTCTGCGTCCTTGTTGTCTCCGTCTCTGTTTGGCTACAGGAATGAATCACTCCCATGAGGGGAGTGATCCTGGAGTGGCAGGCCACTATCACTAAACGAGCACACGCTTCCCTCCCGCCTGGCGCTGGTGTTCACAGAAGAGCTGGAGCCTCAGGTCAGATCACTGTCGTCACAAGAAAAACACTTATCTTACATTGATTTTAGAACCAAAAACAACGTCAGCAGAATCTGTAAGTGCCGGACGACGACAAACACAACACGTTCCCTCCTCGCACAACAATCTGCCTGTTTCAGAACACACAAGTTCTGGACAAAGTGGCGGGAATAAGTGGACAACATGCATGCAAACACAGACAGGCGGGAATGTTTGCCGGGACTCGTTAGTGACGCACTATTTGTTGTTGTGTCATGCTGCAGTGGGGTTATTGTTGGGGAGGGGACACTTTGCACTTGTTTGGCGGGGAGTGTGTGTGTGTGTGGTGGTGGTGGTGGTGGTGGGGGGGGCACACAGCGGGGATGGGGTCTTGTTGTGAGAATGAAAGGAGGAGGGTGTTCTCATTTCATTTCCTTCTTTCCCTGAAGGGCCCTCCCTTCCATGCTCGGTCTCCCTCTCCCCCAACACTCCCGTTGTTCCTCATGTCTTTCCTGTACAGGGCTTGGACCTGTTCCCGCACATGCAGGACAAGGACAGACCTCTGACCCATGCACATGGAAAATGTGCGTAAAAATATTTAACACACAAAATAAACTTGGTACAAGACGTTTTAAACATTTGAGAAGAACTTCTATTATTAAAATGTTGTTAAATGGAAGTGTTGAACTAAGAGGTGGCACAGACTTTGCTATAACCCCTCGCACTCAGAGCATTAAGAGTTGCCTAGTAAAAAAAAAAAAAAAACATGGGCCAGAGGACATTTGTACCATAATTCAATAAGAAACATAAAAACATATTTTGCCTTCCTCTTCTTCTTTAATTCAGTAGCCATTTCCTGAACTTCAAATTGTGTTTTGGCCAGACCGCCCCTTAATTTATGGTCTGTATTCCGTCCAGTAAAATGTGGCTGGAGAAAAAAATAAAATCAATGTGAGTATTAAAAACAATCGTAGGTTAAAATATTTCAGCGGTGCCTGTTATGTAAGCTCCTGGCAAAGCCTACTGTGACAGATAAAGCCTTGGACAGGGGTCAAATTTGGACTGAACCTTCTGTGTGCGCCACTTAACAGGAGGGAACACAAGGGTTACATCCTGTTTGTGTCACATTCAAACCCCTCCCCTCTATTTCCTTCCCTGGGGTTGGGTTGTGCACCTGCACCTAAAAGCCAACATAAACACTTTTTCCGCCGCACGACACTCAACTGTGGGCAGCATTCATCAGACACACAACAACATGTGGAGAAACAATACGGCCGCCGGGTGAAAACAAGTTTGTTTTTCCCTGATCCTTGACAGAATGAATAGAAAGTTCAGGATGCATCCAAATTCCTCTGTGTGTCTCGTTTGGTATTGACTGTTTACGTATGGTCGGTGGGGTAAATTTAGATGTAACTCCATATCCATGATATTATGTAGAAGAATGACAGGAATGTGAGCAGCTGTCCCGGCTCTTTGTTCGAATACAAAGATTCTGGGTCACAGAGGATTTTATTTAAAACATTACTTCACTGCAATCTGGATCCTTTTGTTCGACTTCCTTGTTTTATTTGAAAATGAGATTTGAGAATTTATGATGCATTCGTATCCACAACAACAAGGTTCGGCCATATTTGATTGTTAGAAAAGTAATTACCCGCAGTGTAAAACTTTTCACCCCCAATTAAAGGAGCAGGTCGAAATATACAAGTATATGTCCCATGCTAAATATTTTATGTGACACAATATACCAAAAAGCATCTCTGCATAGAATGGCAGAGATGGGTTTTTTTTAAGTAACACGACATTAAAAGCAGTAATTTGAAGCTGTGATTAAAACGTCAACCATAAATTAGCCTGAGTTATTGTCAATACTATTACACAGACACAGATGGACCCTCTGTGTTTTCCATATCTTGTGGTGCCCAAAACCTTAACTAGAGACTAGAAAGGATAAAAAACAAGCATGGTTATCTGCAGTTTCTGTCTACAGAGCCTCTTGCACTGTGGGTTTTCTCTCAGGCAGTGGGATTATTCAGTCATCATGAGTGTGCAGGATCTCTTCAGGTTGTTTCCACCGAGCAGAAAGAAGTCAGAAGGATTTCTGCTGTATTTTAAATCAACTCATAAAAAGCATAGTCACTGATCAAATATTGTGAAGACTAAAGTTATACCACCACCACCCCCACACACACACACACACACATGCACACATACACGTATACACACTCTGTGCACGTTACATTCCATCCCACTAAATTCAGTGCCACATCTGCAGACAGTGTAGGAGTGGTTTACAGTAAAACGACCGAAGCTACAGTGAAATTACAGAAGTAAATCAAAACACTCACAGACGGTGCTCATTCCCAGATGTATCTTTACTTTTGTTTTTAGTGAGAGTGTAGGCAGCTCGCATCCCACCTCAGACCTCTTTTGGGTTTAAGACTTCATTGGAAGGATTTGGAGGCAGCGGAGTGGGCGCCTCGCGCAGATATGGAGCTGGAAGAAAAGCAGCAGGGCCTACGTTGTGTTTTGAAAAACGCACAAATATGTGTTTCAGTGACTCCTTTATAAATATTGTCTTTTCATGGGTCGTCAGCTTTAATTAGAAAGTAAACTGGGCCATAAGAGAAGAGAGAAACCGGTTGTACGTGTGTGCGTGTGTGTGTGTGTGTGTGTGTGTGTGTGTGTAGTATATATATGTGTGTGTGTGTGTGTGAGAAAGTGGGTCATCCTATGAATGCGAATTTGTGTACGTATGTATATGTTCACCTCCCATCCTCGGAGGATATCTGTGTGTGTGACATGGAAGTGAAGGGCATATCCAGGAAACAGGCCCTCTGTCCAGCCGTCATCCATCACCAGCAGTCACCACAGGAGTCCCACACAAAGTGGCAAAGGGTCAAACGAGGTGGACGAGGAGGACAGAGAGGAATGGCTGCCTCGTTACGAGAGAGCAGGCTAACCCAAACTTTCCCCCCCAGTTTTTAATTATGCTCAACAATTATTTTTAGGCCCGAGCCACTGACAAAGCTGTTTGTCATGCACCATGGGTGTGCTTGCTTGCTTGCTTGACTTGTGTTATTTTAGTTTGGGTTACATAACCAGGTGACGGCAACCGTCCTCTTTCTGATGAAGTGCGCAGAAAATGTTCCCGTCTTAGGACAGAATATCGAGGGCAGTTTGGGCAACAGTGGCTCCTGCTTGGTGTGGTGCTTCTTCACATGTTCATATCTGCTGTTAAGAGCACACACACACACACACACACACACACACGGATATCGGCTGACGACTGTTCAGCCCATAGTGACTGATCATGTAGACACACACATGGATTTTCCCTTTTGTTTCGCTAAGAAAAAGCCAAAAACAAAAGAGTAAAGCGGATGAACATGAAAATATTCTTTGCTGTCAAACTTGGCATATATTCACTGATCAGCTGTGTGCAAGCCTGACTCACAATGGAGCCTTCTGATCACCAGTCCCTTTCATTACACGCCTACTGTTGCTATGATCTTCTTTCTTCCATCTAAGCATTGCTATAGGAACAGCACTCAGGGGTCAGAGGGTTTGAAAGTTTGACGGTGGACTTCTAGGAAACAGTGGCTGAGTGCAACGAGCACATGAGGGGATGGGGGGTCGTTAAGGATGTGGTTCTAGAGAAGAGTGATAATGGAGGGGCCACATGCATGTGACGGACAAACTGATCTCATGGGTCCCTGTTGCATCCTACTGAAATAAAGAGTAAACATTTTCAATAGTAACAAGATGTAATTTCAAAAGTGACAGATGTTGCTTCTATCACTCGCTGCACTGTTCTTCATACATTTTATGACCTTTGGGGTCCAGAAAAGTGAAAAACATAGATTGTCGGATACATATTGTCTCCAGACGGGGTCAGGGGGCTTCCAGTATCTGAGTCAGACCTCTTACTGGAAGCCAGTGAATGAGTGAGTCACCAGTCTTCACCCCCCCCAATCCCCTCCCTCGCTTTTCAGACACCCCACGTATCAACTGCTCCTTTCTGCTCGGGCAGGCTTCACACTTGTCTCTCAATACCTTCAGGTCTTGCATGCATGAAAAAAAAATCATCATAGAGATATAATGCGTGATGGAATTTTGCTGTTTTGATGCTCGATGTATTGTTCTTTGCTGAACTCTGTTTTTTTTAATTTTTTTTAATGTTTCCATCATACTAGCGCATGAATTCCTCGGAGAAAAGAATGTCACCATAAAAGTGTCCCACCCCCTTTACCCCGATCCATTATACCCCATATCCCTCCCTTCCCCCAGTTCCCGGGCCACCCCCCCCCCTTCCCGAACTCTAATGATCTCACCCAGCTGTCACTGTGTAATCCCACCCACACTCTGCAGCACACACGTCTGCTGCTGCTGCTGCTGCTGATGGCGACTGACATCATTTGTTTTGTCCATGTCACCATTTCCCTGAAATCCAAAACACACTGTCAAAGGAATTTGAACATTTTGGCCTGATCTTTAGCTGTGTGCTCATTGTAAAAGTAGATAAAGGGGTCTTTTATTTATTTACTGATAAACAGTGTTAGACATTGCCACTGGGTTGAGAAATAGTTTTTGTGTTTTTGGTGTTATAGCTTAGCTTTCCATTAATTTTTTTATTCTAGCCCCTTGCTGTCACCTTATTTCAACAGTTTCCCACTGTAGTCTTAATGCCTTTGACCTTTAATAACTCAGTGCTGACTTGATGACGTTGAATTTACTAGTTCCTGAATTTATTGTCAGATTATACTCAGAGATACAAAATAACTTTTAGATTTATTTCACCTATACCTGTTTCTGGTCAGTACCTGTTGCATGGCAAGGGACGATAACAACATCTGCATGATATGAAAAGAAGGAACGTCTCTTGATCTGTCTTGTTTTGTGAGTGAAACGTGTGGGCTGGACAATGAATGTTGCTCTGCTGTGTTTCCTCCAGATACAGAACAACTCAAACACAGTGACCTTTAACTCTATGCCTCCACATCACCTCTGTGCGTTTACAAAGACTAGCTCGTTATCCCTTTATTACATTTCTGACCATCCTCATGCTGTACATCGTGGGCGCAGGAAATGCCACCCACGCTTAATTAAACCACCTTTATATTTAACTTATTTGTATCCTAAGTTCAAATGCTACATGATGTTCCCATCCTGTTCCATTATTCCATTACCTTCTGATAAGACGATAAAGCTATGGATGTCAAAAAGCCTAATATGATGTGGACCTTCACTGTGAAGTACCCGCAGAGGATGAGGCATATGCATTTAAATGTGAATGGCATACTTTATTTTTTTTCTGTGCAGTTGTGAGCCACGCGCAGCCGGAAGTTGTGCGTTCGGGAACCTGGTGTGGGAGTTAGGTCACTGAAATTAGAAAACCCTGCAGCCTGAGAGATACAGCGATCAGCTATTCTTGCCTCAGTGCTGATGTGTCAGATTGTAAAGAGGCGTCAGCGAGCACTGCCCACAACCTCAGTGGCTGGTTGTACTGTAAATCCATCGCTTGTGTTTATGTAATTTGATGTTTATTCGGTGAAAAGGACTTGACTGAGCTGAGATGGATGGCAGCGGTGCAGTGGTACTTGATGGGGTGGGTTCTGGTTTACACCCACCTTGATTTAATTACAATATTTTAGGGGAAATTAGACTGTTGGAGGAAGCTTAGTATATATGAAAGAGTATATTCTAAACATTTAGAAGGGGGGATTTAGAAAGGATAGGGTGTGTTTTCATATACACTGAGAAGTTTAAAAAAAAAAGTCAAGTAAGCCTGTTTTAACCCTACTGGTGCCACTTGAGTTTAAGGATATTAAGGATACCTTTCTGTTATGGGTTGATTCATTTTTATTTAATAACAAACTGTGTTGGACCTACAAAGATCCATTTAAGACCCCGATATCAAGAATATTTTACATAAACACTAATTATGAAGACTTATTTCTAATTACTGGGGTAATAATGTTAATTCAATAACATGCAATTAATGCAGTTACTGCAAATAAAGAAAAAGAGTAAATTACCACTATGTGGCGTGTTCACAATAGCACAGAGTCAACATCTGTGTTTATGGCTGTGTCACATAATTACAGACTTAGTTTTGTCATAAATGGCAACAACCAAGTGCATTTACCTGCACAACAAAATGCAAACGTTTGTGTTGAGAAGGTAAAACACAATTATTACACACGTTATGACTTCACTGCTTCGCTTTCTAAATGAATGAATGGAGTTGTGAGACAAAATATTCTTTACTAATACTTTAGCTAAATACAACATCCCATGCAAAATGAATGGCAGGTACATAAAACACACAATTAAAGCAGGCAGTGATGGATGTTAGATGAATGCGTGTGCAAAAACATCATATATGTCTTTACACAGGACTATTTCCTTATCTTTTTTTCAACTTAAAACTTAAAACCAATGGAAACTTTCCTCTCTCTCACACACACACACAAAACTTAACAAACACACACAACAACAGCTTAGGAGCAGCTTTTCACAGACTTTGTGTTTTAAGTGGCTGAACTAACTTTCAGCCACACACACAAACACATTCCGGGTGGAAACCTTACACCTTCCACATCTCTCCTCTCCAACAAAAACACTCAGCGCTTCAGGCTGCGGTTCAAAGGAATGAACCCGACGGACGACGAGCCAGCCAATCAGGAGCGAGGCCCATTTCGATTTCTCGACTCCTCCGCTGCGATTGGCCCGCGCTCTCCCCTGAGGCTCCCGCCTCCGCGCGGCGATTGGTGGGTTTTCCCGGCTCTGCGGAAGTCATTTGAATACGCCTCGCTTTGTGGCTCGTCGTCGCTGCTGGTTCAAATTGAGTCAAATATGAGGAGCGGAGACACACAATGAAGCTGAGCGCTGCACAAACACGCTGTTAGACGTATCTGTGTGTAGCAGACGGCAAACAGGTCCCACCCGGGGGAAAGTGCGTAGAGTTTGAAAAGTTTTGTTTTTGTTTTCCGAGTGTCGCATTTGGACACTGGGCTGCATCACACAAGAGGTGGGTTGTTTGCTTCACATTGTTTGTGTTTGTGTTTTTGATTGTGCGTGGTGATAAACATTGTTGATATTATTTCTCGTGGCCGCGAAAGTTAGTTTTTACTGGGTTAAATCTGTGATGTAACTCCTGGGAACGAGTAACGGGCTCATAATAATACACTTCACACAACTATGTTAACGTTTACGGTGACAAATGATGATTATTTAGTTTATTACATTACATTAAACTAATTTGGCCATCGAAAGGAACTCTTTGCAATTAAGATTTAATTCAATCTATAACAACTTAAATTGTATTAAAATTATATTTGAAAATCAGAAAATCATGTTATTTCAAGAGATTATGTTTAGTCTTGTGGTATTTGACGAACCAACCAAAAAAACATTTCT
The DNA here is from genome assembly GCA_016785345.1 of Trinectes maculatus. NCBI lineage: Eukaryota > Metazoa > Chordata > Actinopteri > Pleuronectiformes > Achiridae > Trinectes > Trinectes maculatus. Next base: position 396,439 of record JAFBJQ010000798.1, read on the forward strand.
GTATTGTATGTATTGTATTTATCTTTGTTTTTTCACTCAAGTCTTTTATCTGCCTCATTGCAGCATTTGTTGTTGTTATTGTTTACCGCCCATTTGGGTTATAATTAGTCTGGCTGTCATCCACTAACAAACATTACTCACCAGCGCCTGTGATGGGACTGTGGTTGCGCAGCATGGCTCTTTCACAGTCAGCTTTTACTTTTACTGTGTTCTGACTCAGTTAGGAGCTCATAATGTGGACCAGGCATTGTGTGTACGCGTGCGTGTGTGAATCACAGATTGTGTGCGTGTCTGTAGGGGAATGAGAAACGAATGAGAGACCATGTGTGTACTTCTGCCCAAATTAAAAGGCTGAATTGTCTCTTTGTCTGTTCAGACCATTTTTAGAACAAACCTGCGGTTGCTTAACCTGCTGAAGCTCTGAAGCTCTCGCTGTGCTTCACAGATCAGGCTGCTTCAATTAGACTCCAACACAAATGAACACAGCCCGACAAGTGCTTACAACGTTATGGGCCGTCAGCTGGTCTAAAAATCTGATTCACTTCTTCTATTGCATAAAGCTACTTACACGGCCTTAAATCTTAGTATGGAATGTGTCCATTGTGCTGTGTGGTAGACATGTATGGGATCTGTGGGTTTGTTACTGTGTGTGTGTGTGTGAGAGTGTGCGTGTGAGACAGAAAAGCGCTTACACAAGCCCAGGTTTATTATATCCAGGCAGCAGAGGAGATAATTTGTCTTTATCCTTTCTGACTCTGGGTTAATACTGTACTAGCCTACCAGATCATACAAGGGACAGGTGTGTGTGTGTGTGTGTGTGTGTGCGTGTGTGTGTGTGTGTGTGTGTGTGTGTGCGTGTGTGTGTGTGTGTGTGTGCATAGTTGCCTCTGTGCACTTAGAGCCCTGTTTGTGTAGAGCTTGCACACAAGGAAATGCATACTTGAATGTGTGTTTGTGTGGAGTGGGGTGGGGGAGGGATGAGGGACAACAGGACCGGCAGTGGGTGAACTGCAGTCCACATATCTCTGCAGTCAATCTGAGGCAGGTGTCTGTATCCGGCTTTGTTTGCCTGTTTATCAGATGTAGGTGCAGGTGCAGGTTTTTGCACTGGTCATTGGGCCTTGGGGTCTGGTGTCTTAATGGCGGCTGCAGGCCTTATCTGACCCACGCGCTTACTTGAGCGTGGGTGGGGCAGCTTGCCTGAGCTCTGTGATGTTTCCTCGTCCTTGGGTTGGTGTCGTTTGATCGGCTGCGGATGAACCTGTAGGTCTGGCGATAATAGTGTAACATGAAGGAAGCAGCTTTGCATGCTCGAACAGACAAGTAGAACAAAATAACATCTGGAATGATGTTCATTTTCAAACATCTATTACAAACATCCATAACAAGGATAAACACAACAGAAGACAATTGGCAATTGTTTGTTTCTGGTTCCTCAAAATTTGCAGTTTTACAGCTTTTAACATCTTAAAACAAGCAAAGACAAAATAGAAGCACAACCTAACTTAAACCTCATTGCATACTCAAACTTGGAGTCTTTATCTGTGCCAGATTTTGTGCCAGATGTTTGGACTAGACCAAAAACTATCAGTGGATCAGAGTGGCTCATGTGTTCTGAGGGCAGGGCAGTATGACAGAATCCAGTTCCAATTCCAGTTCATTCATTTGTTGACTACAGTTTTTGATCAAAATATTTGTGGTTGTATATTCACCGTTGCCGACCTTGTTGTTTTTTGCATTTTATTTTTCTAACACTGACCAATATTTCACAACAGTGTTTGTTAGTGCTGTATGTGTCAAACTGTCGAGCTTGCAGGTTTGTAGTAAGTGCTATGAGCTCAGTCTGGACTTTAACCACAAATATTGTCAGGTATGAGGCGGGCTGAAGGGTTCGCCTCAGACCAACACACCTCTCTCTCTGACAGTCTTTACATGTTGTACCTTATTAGTGTCAAAGTGCACTAGTTACAAAGATAGCACAGCCCTATGTTGACCTTTTACTACTCCAAATTGTTTTACAATTGCAGGGTGTACCTTTTAACCTCCTTTTAACAGTTCTCTCACGCAATGAGTCTACTTGGTACCAGCCTACATTCTGAACATAACATTAAAGGCATTGTTATTGTGAACAAAGATTATGGCATAAATTAGGAGCCTCCTTCAAATGGTGTCATCTGGGTTTAGAGACACTGAGCAGTACAAACTGTATATCCCTGTCATGATAAATGAGAATAATGTGCTCCAAATTGTCAACTTTGTTGAAATTATACAAAAAGAGGAGACTATTCTCTTGTTAGTTTTAGCTGAGGTTGTAATGAACCATCATTAAATATGTAGATGCTTGACAGGGTCATTTGAATATGGACAATTTAATCATTGTTGCCCAAAATGTGGAGTCCTCCACGTGCATAACCAGAGATTGCTGTGTGTTCATTGCACTTGTAGGGCAGATTTACGACACAGTACATCGTGTTTGTTAAGGTTACAATAATAGTTCACACCTTGCAGGGTGTTGAGAAAAGTCTGCTTTACAGGTTTGACTGAGGAGAAAATGATGCCAGGCTCATTCAGGCAGAGGCAAGGCGTCATACAGCCTGACGTTGGAAAACAGAGTGTGTGAAAGCTGCTGTGTGCGTCTGATCTGCCGTGATCTGCTCTGATCTCTTCCTGGGGGTCTTTGTGCGGTTGTTAATGCCATGACAGGACAGATAATACCTCTATTGTTGAAGACCTACGCCTTTTTCTCCCCCCATTCCTGTTGGAACCAGCATCAGAATAGCTTAGTGCACCTTTAAAAACCACACTATGTGATTTAGGGGGAAAAAACAGTCCAAGGTTTAAGCCTTAGGATGAAAAGGTTATTGTTATTTTGTGGCTCTAGAAGAAGTTGGAGGTAAGTTTTGCCATTAGTACTTGTGCAAACCAAGAATGAAGTCGATCAAGCTACAAAACAAATGGATGAACACAAACACTGGCCCCATTTAATTTATTCTTGTCAGATTTAAAAAAAAACAACAACAACAAAAAAACAAAGGCCTCTAATAAGCATTTAAAATTTTGGCACAAACAGCAAAAATCCAGACAAAGGCTGCATTCATATTCAGTCGGACATTTGATCACTGTCCATTTTAGCGAAACCACTAAATTCTGTTGTCTCTTTGAGGCGGTTTGGACAAATTTCAGTGGTTTACATCCCATGATATTTGTGTCTGCAGCTGCGTCAAAGTCTCAACCGTTTGATGAACCCAGTTTTGATATGGAGGACAATACACACCGCAGATACTGTCTCGTGTCGCATAACAAATTCAGTGTTTGTTAAAGGGTGAAAAATGTGCAGTCTTTCTTTAAAAGAAAACCCTGCATACAATGAAACGTTATCCGTTGTGTGGCACTTTTCTTTTGGTACATTGTTGCAACAAAACTATACATTTCTGCCTTTTCCTGTATTTTTCATCACCACATCAGACCTCGTCACGAGGCCTCAGTCTTCACCGTTTACAAACAAGGGAATGTAAACAATGCTTTCAGTATGAAATTATGCTCCCAACGTCATTATTAAATCGTCCACAGAGAGTCCAACCTATGATTTAGAAAGAGTAAAATTTCAGCGCCGCAGCTTGGAAACCGCAGCTAACCAAAGGGTCAACTTTTCAGGAAGTCAGTCTGGAAAAAACCAAGTCTGGTTTTATATTTCTACATGTGTTTTCCTCTTGTATAAGGTCACCTCCCAATCCAAACAGAAGCTTGGAAAAGGTAAAAAGGTGCATCCGAACTTGGGTACATTTCCCTGAGTAGATTCATATCTCCACCAGAGATGACCACCAGAGCTGTGCCTGTGGAGATAACGTACCCTGACTCTGGGAAGGTAAAGCCACTGTAATCTTTTAACCGAGTTAGAAGAACAGGAGGCTGAGATCACAGAGTTCACAAGACGGGCGGGCACTGGACTGGCGTACACTGGCCTGAAGCCAGGCGCTGTGGTACACAAGAGTGTACGAGTGTGTCGCTCAAACCATCATTTGTGTATGTGTGACGTGTGTGTGTGTGTGTTTGGATTATACCTTCATGGGGCGAGGCGCCATGGTGGACAAGGGTGTGTGTGTGCACGTGTGTGTATGTTAGTGAGTGTAAGATGTTGGCTCAGGCAGACACTCCTGTTGGCGCTGTGATGGCCAAACAAAAGTCTGCTAGATTCCTGCAGGGTTTTGTTTTCCAGCATGGTACACGTGCATGTGCATATATCAGTGTGTGTGTGTGTGTGCGTGCACTCGTTCAGCCTAGATTAACCACGGCATGTGGTTCCAAGGCAGACAACAGTAGCAGGATAACGATGGCTCCGGAGTTAAAGCACGCCTTGGTGGCGTTCTGGGATCAGCTTACCAACCTCAGATCCAATTATCTCAGCCATTAAGACAAAGAATCATTGCTGTCTCGAGATCATCCATCTGTCGGCCTTTTTTTTTTCTCTCCACGCAGCCCTATTTTCAACAAGTTGGCGTCAAGAATGTGACAAAAGATGGAGTAATGCAGAAGAAAGTGGAGCCTCGGTTTTAGGAGGAGGTGTCTTTCAACAGTTCAAAGCCAAAACAGTAAACAGAGGGGTGAAATTACGCGATTAAGTGTAGTTACTTTCTCAGACACCTTTAAGACTCTTGCTTGGAGTGATTTAGAGTGGAGGGCTGAGTCACACGCAACACCACACACACAGACTTGTAAAACTGTTACTAGAGACATCTGTAGTCATGATTTTGGAATTTGAAATACTAATTCTTTTTGGTTGATTGTTTTCATCTTTTCCGTGTCCTTTCTGCAGGTCATCATGCCCCCCACTACACCTTATGCTGGGAAGTTCAGCACTTGTGTGCCATACAGCAACAACAACAACCACCCGCAGCCTCACAGCCCGTACCGCAACGGCAATGCCCCAAAATCTGCAAAGGAAATCAGCTACAATGGTGCCTATAGTGCCGCAGAAAACCCCTACGACATACCACAGCCTCACAGCTCCTACCGCAGCTCCTCTGTCTCCTCTGTGATGACAAAGGAGCATCATTACAACAGCAGCTGTGCCGTTTCGGAGAACCCTTACTCCTCGCCGCAGCCCCGCAGCCCTCGACAGCACAGCAGTTCCTGTCCGGGCCGAGCTTACCGCCACAACACCACCACCAGTAGCAGTGGCAGCAGCAGTGAGCAGTCCTGTCCGGGCCGAGTGTACCGCCACAACACCACCACCAGCAGCAGTGGCAGCAGCAGCGAGCAGTCCTGTCGTACCAACGCCGCGGCAGGGAAGTCGCGACTTTTTGGACATGGCATCACTGCCAGCTACGGGGAGATGTGTTACCATGATAACAGTTTGGTTTCAGCTTCTCTCGAGGCTCTGATCCAGCACCTGGTTCCCACAGTGGATTACTACCCTGATGTAAGTGTTTCTAAATGTACACGACCATTTAGCGGACTAGTTTAGTCTGAGATGAACGTCAGCCACCCCGACTGTGTCGACCTCGTTGTTTTTCTGAGAGCTGTTTTGTCTCCACGTCATTAGAGATCCTATGTGTTCACCTTCCTGCTGAGTTCACGCCTTTTCCTGCACCCGTATGAGCTCATGACGAGGGTTTGCCACCTGTGTGTGGAGCAGCAGCGGTCTGGAGACGCCCTGCTGGATAAGGTGGGAGGATTACACACACACGCATGTGTGCGCACACAGTTATAATTAATTCTCCCACAAACACACAGCCCATGTAACCATCAAACAATGTCACACTCTCACCCACAGAAACGCACACAAACAAGCCTCCGTTATTATATTTTGGGACAAATTACTTATCGACTACTTCATAAAGCAAAGACAGTCCAGACAAACCGAGGAGCTCCAAACTGACACGGGGGAAATAAAAGTGATGATTAAGTAAACAAATAAAAAATAATTGTGTTTGACAAACAAAGATGACGTCAATAGTTTGTCCCAAGATCAGTCGATAGAATGTGTACTTCCCTGACGCTCACAGTGCCATACAATCTTCTTTAGATCCGTTTCCGTGAGGTGGCGCCCAAGCTGGTGCAGCTGCTGACCGAATGGACCGAGACGTTTCCATACGACTTCAGGGACGAGAGAATGATGCGCTGCCTCAAGGACATGACTCACCACGTGGCCCGAGGTGATGAGGTAAGTACCATCCACTATCTTTGGTGCTTAAAGCTTAAAAACAAAGAGGTGATAATATGACGACAAGCTAAACGGCAGTGTCCGTTGTCGTTTTTGTGTGCTGCCGTCCAGTACTCTTGGCGAGCCATGCAGCAGATGACCCAGCGGCTCATCAAACGCCTGTCAGCGCTCGGCCAGTACGAGGAGGCAGTGGCTGCCCTCAACGCTGTGGCCACGGAGCGGCCCGCTTCCCTGAAAAGCAAACAGACGTCGGGTCAGAGAAGTGACATACTGAGCGTGTGCGACGACCCCTTCGTCCTCGCGCAGCAGCTCACACACATTGAACTGGTGAGAACCGGGTCTTGATTGGAGGAATGTCTTTAATGCCACATGTGATCATTTATTGTGCAACCTTTTATTGTACGACAATCTGTAGCTGTCTCTGCGATATGAAGTGTTCTCAAAGGATTTTATAATTCTTTGCATGTGGTTGCAAATCTTTTTTTGTCTCTACTAAACAAGTGAGGTTTATTGTTTGTGTGGTGCACAAAGTTATATACAGACTTTTATAGCCTTGATTTAAATAGATATATGTTAAACTGCTGTTTTTTTTTCCTGCTTGGTTTTCAAAGTACAAGTCTTATTTTCAGTTTGTTTTCATCGCTCAGGTTATTTCTTCATAAACTACTTTGCCTTGTCTGATTTTCAGCAGTGGTGCAAATGTAATCGTATTATTTTATACATAAATAAGAATGAATTGCTGTTACTGTCTCTTCCTTCTTGATCTCCAGTCTCCAGTCACTGTCCCCTCAGTCTTTGTTGTTTTCTAATATATCGCTGTCTGTATTGTCCTGATTGTTTTCTGTTCCTGTTCTTTGCCTTCAGGACAGACTGAGCTTTATCGGTCCCGAGGAGTTCATCCAGACGTTTGCCATGAAGGATCCTCTCGAGAACCATAAGGTACACAGATACACAGCCAGTTTATCTGCTCTCTCGGCTTGTTGTCACAAACCATAGCTCACAATATTTTTCTTTTACGCAATCACAAGCCTGTAAAACCATTTGTCTCGTCTCTCCCGTTTGTTTGCTTTTCCCCATCCTAAATGTTATGATTCAAAGATTTCTAAATGATTCAAGCTGTCTTTGCACCGAACAGCAAAATTCATTTAACAAAGGCACTCAGCTGTCACTAATTTAAGTCAGAATTAGCAGATAAATTTGACTTCCACAGCTTTCTAGTTTCATGTGTTAAGGAATGTGGCTACAGCAAAGGAATAATACAGACTATTATATTTAGTATTTTGATTAATGTCTTCATATACTGGGTTTTCTTTGAGTGTAATTTGTGGTCTCCTTCCCGTCAAGTTAATTTGCCATTGAAACCACATTAAGGATCCTTCTGGCATATAAAATGACAATTACTTTCATTGTTTTGCTGTGGCATTTGAAAAAGCATCGAACAACGTATGAAAGGGCCATTCTGCATACGTCTAAGTGTATCCGTGGGGCACTTTCAATCAGAGCTGTTGAGAATAAGCTTTCAGCTGGAGTTGGTGACCTCGTTACATCTCGGCTCTCACCACTTATATAAGACCCACTTTGTATAAAAGAGCGGTTGAGTCAGCATGAGGGGTCCTGAAGTGTAGATGGGAAGTTTGGAGTGGAGTGGGCTGCTGGTGTTGTGTAAGCATTTAATAGAGCCATGAATCTCCCGTATTACATCATCACGGCCAAGTCAGGTTTATTTATACTGTGCTTTTATAGTGTTTATAACAAAAAAATAAAGTGCCTCTGGCAACATTGTTCACCACAGAGTGTCTCACAGAAAACCGGCATGGCCAAGAGCGCATGTAAATGAGATGAAAATAACAAGCGGCACGTCACAGACTGCAGGTCCAAAGGTTGTGTGGGTGTGAGGGCTGTCATGATCCATTTGCAAAGAAAATTACACAGCAGCACCTGTCTGTTACCACATGTTGTCTTTTTATAACGCTTATCCGAGACCAAGAACATTATAATGCAGACATTCATAAAGCTCTTAAGATACGCTAAGTGCTTTTTTTTGTTGATAGAGACAGAAATATGTCGCTTTTTATGAGTTTATAACAAAGTTAAATGACACAGCGTATAAATACTTAATGAAAAACATTTAAAAAACTCTGTAGATGTGAGTTGATCGTGTTGTCCACCTCTTTTTTTTTTTAAGGGTTTCTTCCGAAAGCGTAAAACCAGTAACCTCGAGGCCTACGTCAGCTGGTTCAACAGACTGAGTTACCTGGTGGCCACAGAGATCTGTATGGTAAGCTGTCATTGTATTTATTTTCTATTTATTCAGGTTTATTTTTTTTTAGCTGCATTCACGTTGTTAGTATTTCTACTTTTTCAGCAGTTTTTATCATATTGCACACTCGTGTTTCTAGTATTGAGGGTGTTCAGACTTAAGTGAAGTCTAGATGTGCATGTGCAGTATGTTACGTAACAGCTTCGACTGACCTCCTGTCATGTTCTCTCATTACAGCCCGTGAAGAAGAAACATAGAGCGCGGATCATTGAGTTCTTCATCGATGTGGCTCAGGAGTGTTTCAACATCGGCAACTTCAACTCCCTCATGGCCATCATCAGTGAGTACTCAGAAAAATGAGAAAAACACATGAGTCAAAACAAACAACTCCCATTGTTTGAATCACAGGTGGTTTCTGGGAAATGCAGTCCTTAAACTTCAGCATCAGTTTGCACTCGAAGAAGTTGTGTCTATTAAAATTTTGCACATATACTCATATTGTTTCATATATTCTCTCAGCTGGGATGAACATGAGTCCTATTGCCAGGCTGAAGAAAACCTGGAGTAAAGTAAACACAGACAAGTTTGAAATCTTGGAGGTAAGAAAAAAAAAAGTTTACGTCTGTGGTGCAATGGTGCATGTTGAGTAGCAGCAGGTTAAAGACTATTGCAATTCATTGTTTTTGTAGCGGATTTCCTCAATGGTTCCTTTTGTTTTCTCTCATTCAGCATCAGATGGACCCGTCCAGTAACTTCAGTAACTACCGTACAGCTCTCCGTGGCGCCACCCAGAGGTCTGAGACGGCTCACAGCAGCCAGGAGAAGGTGAGGGAGTACGCGGGATGATTTCATAAAGAGTAAATAATGCCCTAAAAGTAAAACGTAATCGTAAAACTTCTGTCTTTTTCCTGCAGATTGTGATCCCTTTCTTCAGTCTGCTTATTAAAGACATCTACTTCCTGAATGAAGGCTGTGCCAGCCGACTGTCCAATGGACACATCAACTTTGAGGTCAGTTCAAGATGAAATGTTGATTAAGTTGTTTGCTGTGTTTAACACTGACATACAAAGAAGTGTTGTAAGCTCATATAATTGCAGCAATGTTTGATCATTCACCCTGAAATGATGTATCTACTGCACAGTGACAGATAATGATAGTGATACAGTAATGTGATGTAGTGACGCCCCCTTGTGGTTAAAAAAATCTTTTCTTCCCACGGCAACCCTGTCCAACCCTTATGATGTTTTTTTGTGTTTTACTATTTTGTCTGTCGGATCCACTAGATATATTCGGTGATGGTTGTCATTGTGTAGTAATCTATTGTGGTTGTGTCTTAACAGAAACTGTGGGAGCTGGCAAAGCAGGTGAGCGAGTTCCTGGTTTGGCGTCAGGTGATTTGTCCGTTCGACAGAGATCGACGGATCCTCCAGTATCTTGTCACCACGCCAGTCTTCAGTGAAGATGGTCAGTATGCGAGCTCCTCTGATATAAACCACTCACTTGTCAGATGTAGTTTGAGTTTGCCACCAGGTGGGAAAACAAGTCAAACTAAAAAAGTTTTTTTTTGTCATGTTTTATTGCTGCAGAGCTGCATCTGGCCTCGTATGAGAGTGAAGGGCCTGAGAACAACATGGAGAAAGACAGTCGCAGGTCCCTCAGGTGGTTCTACATATACACAATACATGTCATTCAACCAAACAAATAAACTGAAACTTTGTATTAAATAAATGTAACAGCATAGTGAAGCGGTTGTTTATGTTTAATTTTCCAGATCTTCCCTTCTGCATCGCGAGAATCGGTCCTAAGAGAGAGATCTCCAGTGCACTGCAGTCTGTGATTGAATGAGGCTTTTTCTTTTATAAACCTGCAGCTTCCGCAAAGCATTATTATCGAATGGACACATTCTTACATTCCCGTGCCCAGATTCTAGTTTGTAGACTGCCACTGATCTACAGTGAAGGACAAGAAATACAGCTGGGCCCACTTTCTTACATATAAAGGCTATTATCTGGGCTTTGTGAGATCACAAGAAACATAAAAGGTCGTTTCTGATGAAATGTGCCAAATGTTGTGTGGGTCTTTATGCCGTGAAAATGCTTTTGAATTGAAAGTTTCTCCAGAGTAGCACAGGTTGCTGGTTTGGATTACAAACTGTGGTTTGTCATCATCAGGCGTGGCTCCAGAGCTTGTCAGACACGCATGGGTTTTGTTTATATCTTCAGTGGACCTCTGTCATGGCAACGGCAGCCTCGTACTGCAGAAGCACGAGGGGACAGTCTTGTTTTAGCCTCAGTGGTTACATTGCAACATTAGCACTGCTTTCCTGTGGAAGTGGCGGACAGAGCTCAGTCAGTTAAAAAACCACAGGGAGAAGATGGATCCTCCCTGCAACGTCATATTTATATTATTAAAAAAATGGGCTTGTTGCTGCTTGTTGTCTCGCTAAGTGCTCGGTTTTTCACGCCAACGTATTGAGCAGCACCTGCACCACATCCAGTCCGTTTGCTCCCCACCGCTCACAGCACCAGTATCTTGCCATGTCTAAGAAACTCGAGCTTTTTTAATTTAAATGCATAAAGCAAGTCCGAACATAAGCCACAAACTGTATTTGCTGGTGTGTTCTTTGGTTCTAAACATTTTTGTGATGTGGGCTCTTTCAATTTGTATTGGTGATGCAAAGTTGTGCGAACGGACGGCAACCTCGTGATAATCATACAACGTAAATGAAATGCACTTCAGTGTTGGTCTTGTGTGTTGTTATATAGTGACTCCTATTATAAGGTGTCTTTCTATACAGTATTACGTGTATTTTGTATCAGAAGGCTCAAAGTTGTGTTTTCTCTTTATGTACTTTCTCTGAAGTTTGGCTGTGAGCTTGTTGCTGGTTGGCTGGCTCTGTGTTGGTAAGCTATTTTGTTAATGAACCAGTTCCTGTATGACAGACGAGTGTTTAGGCTCTGAATAAGGCATATCCTCATCCTTCTCTTATGTTGTGCGATCATGTGAGTGTGACGCAGGCCTTTATTATCTGCATATGAGTGGAAATGATGCTACTGTACATTTTTATGTAAAAAAAAATATCTCATTCTATGTTTCATATGTTTTATAAAGTGTTTTTCACGTATGCTTTTTTCAGTCTATTTTCATGTGTTATCATTTGTGTCGCTGGTCTGGGTACTTGTCCTAAAGGCCTTTGTGAAAAGAGAATTATATTTTTTCTTTCAAATAAACAAAATAACCGAAAAATTGTTTTTTGGTTTAACTGACGCACAAAAACAAGTGAGCAGGAGGTAAAAGGAAAAGCAGACTATAAGTAAAAGCATTTATTTACAATAAAACAGGAATATAGGAATAAAATGAAACGTGTTGATCCTCAGTGGCTCTGAACTCTGGTGAAGTTTATGCAGCGGCCCTGGAAACAACAATACATGCAACAGTCAAATGGAAACATTGAATTAATCTATAATCAGTATTTGGTGCATTCAAAGAAGCGTTGCTTTGTATTTCATCTGACGCATCTGTGGATGTTTCTTACTTTGTCCTGAGGCGTTGGCCTCATGATTGCAACTCTGTCGTACTGTCTCCTCAGTAGAGCCAGCAACGCGTCAAAACGCCCCTGAAGAATTCAGCCAATCAGAAACATAAATACACAGATAAAGAAAGGCATAATAAAAGCACGTCACCACCACCCCGATAATGGATCTTAATGTGAAGAGTAATGGCCGTAAAAAAAAAAGCAGACTATAAGTAAAAGCATTTATTTACAATAAAACAGGAATATAGGAATAAAATGAAAAGTGTTGATCCTCAGTGGCTCTGAACTCTGGTGAAGTTTATGCAGCGGCCCTGGAAACAACAATACATGCAACAGTCAAATGTAAACCTTGGCTGTGTCCGAAATCGCCCCCTAACCCCTACATAGTGCACTATATAGTGAGCACGCCATTTTGTAGTGGTGTCCGAAAGCTTAGGGATCATAGCATGTCCACTATATAGTGCACTCAATGTATCCCACAATTCACCGCGAAATGTAGTGTACATCCGATGGTCACTAACCGGACCAAGATATCCCATCATGCATTGCCAGAAATTCTCTGGGCTGCGCGGAAGTGAAAATAGCGGACGGACGGGAGGGAAATATGCATAAATATTATAAAATATAACAAAATACAAAAATAAAATGTACAGGAAAGTAATCAAAAGCCTCTAATTTAATAAAAATGCAGTGGTAAACAAACAAGTATTTTGTGAGACGACAATAATGTGGTACGTTTTAATTGTGCGACAGCGATGACGTAATTACCGGCGCCGAGAGTAGTGTCCGAAAGATTTTTCTGTTGAGCTCACTATATAGTGCACTACATTTATTTCCCTATATAGGGAGTAGGGAGTAGGGAGTAGGGGTTAGGGGGCGATTTCGGACACAGCCCTTGAATTCATCTATAATCAGTATTTGGTGCATTCAAAGAAGCATTGCTTTGTATTTCATCTGACGCATCTGTGGATGTTTCTTACTTTGTCCTGAGGCGTTGGCCTCATGATTGCAACTCTGTCGTACTGTCTCCTCAGTAGAGCCAGCAACGCGTCAAAACGCCCCTGAAGAATTCAGCCAATCATAAACATAAATACACAGATAAAGAAAGGCATAATAAAAGCACGTCACCACCACCCTGATAATGGATCTTAATGTGAAGAGTAATGGCTGATCTCACCTTGATGGGAGTGTACCATTTGGACTGCGATGGGGGGTTGTATACTGGAGGAGGCCTCGGTGGGGGTCGGGGTACGATGGGGTCCTCCACTTCCTCTGGCATGGTGACCACAGCGTTCTTGGCTTTCTCTAGCCGTGACCCCTCCTCTGTGGATCCCTTCTGCCCCCAGCGCACCTACAACAAGCAACAAAATGCAAAATTCATACCTTTAGGAATGGTTGTGCTAAAAACAAACAAACAACAACAAGAAGTCAGTGAAAAAAACTGTATGTGTGGTTCATATGGTTACTGTCTGTATTTAAATGACCTCCATGCGTTTGATTCCTCCAGGACCTCTGCCTCCATAATATGAAGCATCCACTGTGGGCCACCTATGTTTGGGTAGGGGATCTTCCTCCAGTTCCTTAAAAAAAAACCCCAATAAAGATTTATTAAATTAACTTTACTCCATCTTGGCTGAAAGCTCTTCAGTAATGTAATAGAGACCTGTTGTAACTGGGTTTGGTGTACTTACCATGACAGGGGGTGGAGGTGGGGGGCGAGATGGGGGTGGGTCTCGGATCACCTGGAAGAAATGCAGGACTGTTACCACAGCAACCGGGTCCAACAGATTGATAACAATGACAATGATTCATGCTTAAATGAGGCTTAAATGTTTGTTGTACACACACACACACACACACACACACACACAGACACACAGACACATAGACTCACCACTGTGCAGCAAAGCGGCCAGAACCACCAGAGCAAACCCAGAGCCAGCAACAGCAGCAGGGCCAAGAGCAACCAGAGCACCCAGGTCCCATCAGACTGCAAACACAGCAAACACACACAGAAACACACACACATCACTTCATGTAGCGAGTCGTTAACTAAGGTTCTTCCAGTGCGACTGATACTTACACACGCAGTGGCGTAGATGGTGATGGGACCGGAGATGAAAGATTCTCCATTGTTCAGACTAACCAGCACTTCGACTGATCTGAAATGATCACAACACAATCAACGACAACAGCACAGAAGACACAAGTGTGTGTAGTAGGGTCACTATGTCTCTGCACCAGTGTGTTAGTTAACCTCTTGTCTGATGTTTACATTTCCCTCCTTCTCTTAATGATGTAAAAGGAGTGAAACAGGAAGTGACTTTTCAAGGCTTGACATTGGTACGCACGCCGCCCTGTAACGCTTCAGGGTCGGCTTCCCTGCTGACCATCCGGGTCACCAAGTGCTGAACACTGCCAACTCTGACTCACTGAAAAATGAAGTCACTGCCATTCACGTCCTTATCTCACTTTGACCAGATTTCCTCGTTTGCCGCGAAAGTTTGAGCAGCGTTTGTTTCTCACTGTTTCAAACTGTGCGGGAGTGTTTCAGTGCCGAGTGAGTGGGCGAGCCATGTGAGGTGACTGGTGAGGGGGAGAGAGAGAGAGAGAGAGAGACGGGGTGCTGTTTGAAGTGGGTGAAGTCGCAGCAGCTTTGGCTCGCTCTCTAAATGCCACAGAGATATTCTGGTCGAACTGGCTGCGGTTCATCATCAACACTTCACGCTGCTAACAGATTTTGTAAACATTGCTCTCGTCGCTGCCCCTGCTACACACACAACACATTTCTAGCTTCTAAATTCAGTCTGCTGTCTTTGGCCTAATGGGAAAAATATGGATGAACTGAAAATTGTAAATGTATTTCATAATTGTGCACACAATTTACATAACTACAAAAAGTAGTTGTTATTAGCAGTAGGGTGAATGTTTTGCTTGATGTGACACAGCTGTTGAATACTGTACTTTATTGTTGAACCCTTCTTTTCCTATTAATGGGACACAAAGGCTCCTTATTTGAGAGATCTGGTATCTATAACTAATGTTGCGTATGTGCATGTGTGTGTGTGTGCGTGAATGTGTGTGTGTGTGTGTGCGTGTTGACTTACTCTCCAACCTCGTGTAGAACAGGAGCTGGACACAGCAGATGGCCGTCTCTAACTACTGTTGGCTTCTGGCCTAAGAAGAAACAAGAAAAATCAACACACCAAAATATGACAACAAAATGAAAACGTACACACAAATATGATAAATATCATGTTTTCCAGATTTTTTTTTCCCACAATAAAGTTTTTAATAAATATAACTCTGATATCTTAGTACATCAACCAGGATAAAACTGTAACATAGTAACAGTGTAAGAGATGAAAACAAGTGAGGAAGATAAAGGAAGTTAGGATGGAGCGTCGTCACATGATATCTCCTCGTGCCCTCTTAGTGATACTACCCCCCTCCCCCCACACACACACACACACACTCAATCGATCCATTAATAGACTAACGATACAGACATGTCCTCCCTCCCTCTGCTCAGTCCCATAATGTCTCCTCTGTTCCCTAAGTGCAGTCAATAAAATGCAGCCACTGTTTGTCCCCGGACGTCATGACTCTGACTTTCCACTTCCCAGTGCATGACGTTACAATGCAGCTGCATGATTTAGCACCAGGGTTTAGTGAACCTGTGTTACTGGTTCATCGCTCTACAGGATGGCGACGTGTGCATCATCATCATCTAAAAGCTGTGCGCTGTGTGGTTCACTGACTGTATGTGTTGTGATTGACGGCGAGGACGCAGAGGACGTTGTCCGTCCTCTTGGATCCACTGAAGCCGCTGCCTCTCAGCACGATGTTGAATGACTCTGTGAAAGAGGTTTTGCGTATGTGACACAACCGTGATACTAAATGATGCAAAACTTAAAATAACAAACATGCATCAGTAAATACTGAGAACCGATTTTATTAGGTTGTATGGGATTGTGTTGTATTCACACACCCACTAACTTACCATTCACACAAACGCTTGACGGCTCTATTGTGAACACATCTGTGCACGTCTGCTTCAGGATCTGTGTGGAACACACACGGTCAGAAATGAAAAGTCTGTGTTTTCCCTTCACACTGGTTCACACTCAGCATCATTACGCGCCGCGTGGCCTCACAGTGTTGACGATGTCTTTCAGGGCGTGAAATCCAGACAGGACTGGGAAGACATGGTCTGTGCTGTCTGCTATTTCAGCAAGCTGGGAGAAAAAGAAAAGGAAAAAAAAAGAAAAGAAAGAAAAGCTCAGTCACCTTCTCGATGTATTTGATTTCTAGATTCTTGTGCTGGTTATTGGGTCGAGTGCTTCAGCATGGTTTAGGAAGGACGCTCCTATTTCTATGGGATGAGCTTTCATCTCCTGGTTTAATGGGAGCAGAACAGGAAGCTGGTCTGGCGTTATTTAATTAGAGAGTGATGGAGCTACTTCCTCCTCAGACTACAGACTACACTCGGCCTGTAACCAGCCAGAGGACCAGAGCAGCGGTTTTGCAGTAATGGGCGTCACTTTAAACGAAACATTGTAGTATTGTTTTACATTCTCAACAAATTGCACTGTAATTTTGTATTGATAAACTATAAACTTTGGAATTTGGATTCCATTTTTTTCTATCTATGGCTTGCAGGCAGCAATGAATTAATTCTTATTCTGCATTAAAAACAAAACTTCATTCAGTGTTTTCCTTTGCTACACTATTCTTTCTTTTCGGCAATCTGATACCAGCACAGGATAACGATCAAAATGAGAATATGCTGCCTTACATAATGAATTCCATGTTTTTGCATAAACCAAACACAGCATAGACCATATCATAGAAACCTCCGCTCTTCTCTCCTTAGGAGGATCCACTTGAACTCGGACAGACCAAGCAACGTGGTCCAAGGTGTGTCAATAAATCGGGCCCAAAAACAACAGCCTATTGAAGTTCTGACCACAGAATAACACACGCTGACACAAATGCAAATACCCCCCCCCCCCCCCCTGCCCCCCCAGTGTTTGAACAGCAAACAGTTTCAGTAACAGGGGGAGGTTATTCTCTCTCCCAATGCTGCAAAAACATCAGCTTCTCCAACCTGTCTGTGGTCAAAGTCCATCACACCAACACAGTACACTCTGGCTCCAAACCCTCTGGCAACGTCGGCCTGAGAAAGCAAGGAGAGCCATTAGTGACAACTAGTAAACACATGCTTGTCATCACATTGTGCGTCGACTGGTAATTGCGTACTGCAGGGTCTATAAGACGAGATGTGACGAGGGCGTGGCGTGAATTTATGTTTTGTTTCTATTACGCAGCAAGTGTTTCGGTTCATGCAACATGATACAAGAATCAACACGTCCGCCCTTGGTACTTTTATGAGTGTTTTGTAAGTCAGTAAAACAACAGAGTAGTTTGAGAAGTATTTGTATGTGACAGCGGGGTTTGCTTTCACAACCACGGGTTCGCGGCGGCGCCCGCTGAAAATCCCAGGCTTTCATAAACTAGGCTCAATTACAAACCCACAGATTGTCTTTGTATTGAACTGAAATGGAAACCAGTGGTGGTGAAGTGCCATTTGGTACATGTCACAAATGTTCTCAACAGAAAGAGAGAGAGAGAGAGCGAGAGAGAGAGAGAGAGAGAGAGATACCTCCTGCACGCTAAGTTCATAGGGGTAGACCTCCAGCTTGCCGTCAGTCAGAATGATGATGATGCTCGATGAAGGTGTGGTCTGTGCCTTCATCTGCTCTGACACCTGACAAGTGGAAGTTGGCACAGAATCAGCAGCGGCGAATCCAGCCGACATACAAGCTGTGCAGTTGTGGCTCGTGAATGATGCAAAACTACTGGGATAAATAATACGAGAAAAACAAACACAAAGAAAATCTGCTGCAGGTTTGGTTTCGAGATCCTGAGAGGATTTCTACCAACTATTTTCTCCAACCAGAACAAATTCATGAAGATGATTGTGTTAAAGTTACTTTTCTAACTTGCGGTCAGAAACAGTAAACTGGCCAACTTTGGAGAAACGTTTCCCAGGTAAATGCAACTGATCTGATGAGGCCTGAAAATGAGCGCTCTTACCGCCTTCATGCCTTCGTGCATATAAGTCTCCCCGGCAGGTTTGATTTGGCTCAGCTTCTTCAAACCCTCGTTTATTTTCGACCTTGGCAGCCGGATCACAAGACAGCGACAGCACGGTTTCAATGAAATTAGAACAGAGGACAGTTTCTTATGATCTGGTTATCTGTGCTGTGTTGTTTTTATTTCAGAGAGTAGGAGGACGGGGACGACACCTGTCTCCAGTTAGGGGAAGTATTACAACCGCTTTGGCTGAGAAGACAATGTAGGAAACTCTCATCCTGGGACTGAAACACAGGAAACACACATACAGTGTGAAATGCATGGATTTTATTTGTGTGAAAGTGAAACTTTAAGGTCAAAAATATAAAATTACTATTGGATTTGGAATGTATCATGGCCCCATGCGGTGTAAACACCAGATAATAGATCTGATTGGAATAAGCTGATACTGAATGATATTTGGCGCAATTATACCAAAACTGACATAACATTATAAATCATAATGACACACAATAACAAAATTATAATACAATTTGTTCCACTAAACTGAATCTTTTACGTTGCCAGGTTTACATCCTGTGGTCTGCCCCTCAGGCTGTAAAGGATGACATTACCATTTGCTGTGGCCATTGCCACTTTCAACATCTGGCTGGATGTTTTGCTCTCATATTTAGTAACCCGCCATTAAACCTAAAGATATCACACACACCCTCTGCATCATTACCATGAGGGGGTTTGGAGCAGTTGGTGGCCATGTATGATGTCTGCTGCCCAAAATAGACATGCCCTACTTTTCTACTCACTACTACTGCTTGTATTGTCATTTACAGACCTATGCTGACTTCTGGCTGAGCAAATACCCTTTGTTTTATGTGTTTAATGTGGCAGGATTTTTTAGGGTATAAACCTGCCTACGGGTTAATACAACACAAAGGCTGCTTTACTTACCTGATGAACCTGTTGGTGAGCTGCTCCGCAAATCCATAGATCTCGTCCCAGTGTCCTGACACACTTCCCGACCTGTAAACACACACCGACACATATCAAGACTAATGAACCACATGATGAAATGTATGATTTAACACCAAGACTCCATCAACATGGTTTATAACGACAGTGGAAAAACCATAAAACAGATCCAGTTTCTTTTAGACAGCATGTTTATTGTCTCTGCAGCAGACTTTTCTCTCATGCAGATGCTTACAAAGAAAAAAATAATAATAATCCAGACATAGAATAAAGCCAGACTGGGTGTAGTGCAGCTCATCCTTCTATTGTTATACTATTTATACCAACAGATTTTACAACAGTTATTGTTTGAAAGTCTTTTAACAACATAATACAGTGAGAATAACTTTGATAGTGAAAGTCCTCCAGTTAGACACATATACAAAACATGGTCTGGACAGAGAAGATGATAATAAAGTTGCAGTGAAGCAGTTCAGCAGAGGAACATGGTTGACTAAACACATCCATACATGGACAGGGCTGAATCGAAGACCGCCAGGTCACAAATGTTACATGCACATGTTTCCGCCAGTCGTACAATCCCAACTCACCTGTCTAACACAAAATAAATATCAAATGCTCCGTCACAGGAAGCATCGTCACCACCCTGCAGCGATGAATTCCCCAAAACACTCCAAAACAGTAGGATTTCACAGCAGATCCATATCCCATCCATAATCCATTAGTTTCACATCAGCATGGGGGTTTGCATTTGTGTCCTCAAATCAGCCATCAGAGCTTTCTGATCACAGCCTGGGCCCGGCAGCTCACATGCTGAGCCACTGGTGTGTAATAAATACACAGCACTGTGGTCACTGACAGCAGCAGGCTGATGATAACATAAACGGGGCTGGGCTGAACAGCTGCTTTACACACGATTGTCAAACACAGCTGGGATAACAGCAGCACTGGACTTCCTATAGGACTCTTCAAAATAAAGGTAGGGCATGTCATGAATTTGGTATGACTGAACAAAACAAAATATGAGCCAACTAATCAATTATTCAATATAGACTGTAAGAAATAGTTTTAAAAAATCATCCTGTTAAATGACTTGATATGATATTTTTTGAGCAATTGAGGCAGTACAGTTTTTTAAAATATATACAGAAATAAAACTATATTTAAAAATATTCATATATATATATATAAAGTACAAAAAAGCAATTCATTAAAACATGGATTCCTGTTGTGAAAAAATATATATATTTCATGGAAAGTATGCAATATTATGTTGCAAAGAAGAGTGTTTGAAAATGATATTGAAGACATTTAATTTAACGAAAGGACATATTTTGTGCCTTACTGTGGCCTTTTATTTTGAAGGCAAATCATCCCCCTGATTCTTATTGCATTAAACTTGACATTTTCACGAGGGAGGCAAAAAGAATGACAGCTCACACAATGAACCAGAAATATACCTGTATTTAATGAAACAGCTGTGGGTGGCACGGCTTCCTGTGGGTTTTCCCAAATGAAGTTCAGTCAGTGATCACTTCAGCAGCTGCTTAGAAAATACATGTTCAGTATATAAACCACTCACTCAATGAACTGATTTTCTGACGACAGTTTTCTGCTTTCGGCAAAAACAAGTTGTCCATGTTCCTGTAAATCAGTTGCAGATGGAAAGCAGAATTGAATGGGCTAACATAAGGCCCTCGGTATTTTAAACGGATTATTCGCTTGCATGAAAAGTGGCCAGAAAGTGGCCTCCCTAAAGCAGAAATGAAAACCTATTGTATCAGGAGATACAGAGGGTGTGCTTTAAGTGCTTTCAGTGTAATAAAAAGCATGTTTTTTATTCCGCCAAGCACTTTTGGAAAATCATCAATATGTGACAAATGACAAATTCCAGGAGTCAGTATGTGGTGCAGAGCCATAATTATATATTTCATTGTACTGTCTTGCAAAGAATGCAAAGTACTGACTGCCAGTGGATGAAGTAAAGACTGTACACAGTCCAGACAATCACATACCAAAACCATTGTGTCAGTAAATTGAATCTCTCATGTTGAATCTGTAGTGACCCAGGGATCCCCCTTGGATTTTTCAAAGATGGCTGTCATGGATAATATAAACAGTGTTTTACTTGAGGGTGTAGTTGGCAGGCGGGTACGCTTCTTTCATGTCCCTGCCAATCATCATCAAATCTTTATTTTTCAAATTCCAAAAGTAAATTCCGACAGATACAAAACACAGTGTGTGTAGCGAAGCTTTTGTGAAGTTATGAATATGGCACTGTCACCCAGTTTGAGGTGATTTTTCCAAATGCAGAGATAATGGAAAAAAAAAACTCAAAGGACCAATCAAAGGTTTATTTTCGTTTTCAAAATCCTGTTTCTTAAAAAGCTTAAGATTTTAGGTTGTGAAAACAGATAGCTATCAGGGACGTTCAGAAGAAGATTGTAATTATGTAAATACGTCAGGTGAGTTGCGCTTCTCCATACTTACCAGTAGGTGGCAGAAAGGTACTGTTTTAGTGTAGCCAACAACAAAGAGAAGAAGACGTTTGACGCTGTTTGATGGCGTCGTCCACCAAAACCCAGTACCCGACTGGGTTATTTACTGTGTTTCTAACTAATATGTTGTTTTTATCATTACCCTAGCGAGCTAGACATCCGGAGATGGCTCAGGTGTCGGTCCGACGGTCGGGCTGCGACTAATGGTGAGCTTTGTGAACCTGTTTCAATCTGTTCGGCAGCAAAACAATGCGTTGTTTAGCAGCGATGTTAGCTAGCTGCAGTTCAGTCCGCTGGTTAAAAGGGTCTTGAATATGAATGTTTTGGTGTTTTCGAAGCGTTTACATCATATAAACAAAGATTTAATCACGTTGTAAGTGCGTTTTGATAGTAACATTGATATGTGTATCACAGCCTATGTTACTTCCGACGCACACATATACAGCTAAGCTAGCATGCAAGTTCAAAGCATTGGATCGGTGTCATGCCATACGGTGACCCTTTGTTTTGTGTTTTATCTCTCCAAACTCAGCCTTATCTTCCCCCTTTGCACTGTACCGAGGAGCTGAGAACAAAATGCGGCTGAAGATGCCCCAGAAGCTGCTGAAGACTGCCCACTACATAGAGCTGGGCAGCTACCAGCACTGGCCAGTGTTGATACCCCAGAGAATAAGACTGTACACTTACGAACAAATCCCCCTCTTCCTCAAAGAAAACCCCTACATCACGGATGGCTACAGGGCCCATCTGCCCTCCAAGCTCTGTCTGAAGAGGTGGGAGTAATCTAAAAATATTGATTTGATATTTTGATTTTTGGTTTATATATATATATTTTTAGAGTGAAGAGCCTTGCAAATATTACGACTGTTAATCCATTTTTACAGATGCCTTGTTTTTGGTGCGCACAGTTGTAGTTTTGATCACCTGTACATTTTTGTTGTTTTTTGTCTTTGGTAGTATTTTCATATTGTCCAATGAGACAGTGAATATCTGGAGCCACCTTCTAGGTTTCCTCCTCTTCTTCTCTCTGGGGGTCAATGATATGTCCTCCACACTGCCAGCCTCCGGAGCCAACAGAGAGGACTATGTCATCTACACTATAGGGCTCTTCTGCTTCCAGGTAAATGTTTTTGATTGTATATATACTCCACGAGTGTGTTTGCAAGGTTTTTACTTTAATTTCTTACTTATAAGACTGGATGAATTTTGTTACAATAGAAATGAAAGAGACTCTTAATGCTGTCATTGTTTGTATATTATTTTACCACATTAAATTGTGTTTTAATCCCTCATCCTGGCCTTGTCATGAAACTGAATGCAAAGATGTTGTTTACTATGACACTACACCACAGGGATTTTGTCTTACTATATAGTTTGCTTCACTCTTGATAAAATAACTTATTTTCTTTTACGCATCACAGAGACTTTACTTACAAAAGAGTTTGTATGACCATATGTGTGTGTGTTTTGGGATTTTACGACTTGAAAAGCACTAACTATTAGGTTTTAGATCATTTTCCTAAGTATCATCATGATTGAGTATTTGTGTATGAGTAATGCTTTACACAGCATCCTCTATGACAGGAATTTTGTGTGTGTTCACAAAGATATTGCTGAGCTTGCATGTTTTTTGCCACAGGTGTGCTCAGTTCACCTTTACCTGCAAATGTCTTGAGGCTGTTGCACAGGTAGCATAGTAGCATAGTTTATTGTAAAATCCTACAATAAGTCTGGCTGTAAAGTTGCGAGTCCTGTCTAGCAGCTGATGAATTGTTTAGAATAGAGACTGTGCCAGTTATTTTCGTGCTCGTTGTAAATAGTTTGTGTTGTAAGTTGTAGTAGCTGATAATGAATGTAATAAATACATACGTACCAGGTTAGTGTGAATCCCAAATACAGTAAGTATGTAGTGTAGTTATCCTCAAATCTTCCTCCTAAAACCATGTTTTTGTCCCCTCAGTGCATGTGGTGTCCCTCCTGATTGTTCTTATAAAGTAATTGCATGTTTCATTCATTTTTTCTGTTATTTTATTTTTTTATCAGGCTGTGTAATCACAGTTAATAAATAAAGAGTTGCTCACGGCAGTGTGTGTGTGTGTGTGTGTTTTTTTGTGTGTGTGGTGGAGGAGTGAGGGGGTATTGTTTTAATATTTTAATATTTTGCCTGTGTGAAGTGTTTTATTTAAAAAAAGTCTTACTAATCGATTTCTGTATTTAACTGACAATGGGATCATGTAAAGTTTTATTCAATATAACCAATAATGAAAAAAAAGCATGTGTTTGTATGTTGTGAATATGACTTCACTAATATCTCATGTATGTAACTATAAGGTGTATTTCCATCACAGGTGTGCATGTTGTGTTCAGTGGGATATCACCTGTTTTCGGGCCACCGATCAGAGAAGACATGCCGTCGCTGGCTGGCGTTAGACTATGCAGGCATCTCTGTTGGCATCTTGGGCTGCTATGTACCTGGGATTTTCTACGCTTTCTACTGTAATGCTGTACGTGTGAATACTCGAGATGGCAGTTTCAACCACGATGACAGTATGTAGGTCTTTTAAGTTTATTGGGACCATGCGTTTAGTATGTAAGATTTGTTTCTTGTTCCTTACAGTTTTGGCGACAAGTCTACCTGCTGACAGTGCTCTCCCTGATCCTGGCCGTCTTCTGCGCTCAGGTCCACCCTCGTTACCTCAGTAATGATTGGCGACTCATACGTATGGCAATCTTCTTCTCTGTTGCTGGTATCAGTGTGATTCCTGCATGCCACTGGGTGTGGCTCACTGGAGGATTAACGTCTGATGTCGTACGGGTGAGGAAATACATGAAAATTATACACGAGGACAAGCAAGTTTATAGCATAACAATGCATGCGTACACTGTTTTATTGTGTTCAGCTAATTTTCAGATTTATCAAGATAATGGTCCAAGTAGTCGCATTTTTTGTTGCTTAATTTGCTCTTTTCGGTGCATATGATTCTACTGTGGATTTTCATCATTCACACCTTGTTTTTTTTTTGTTGTTTGCACAGCTGTTCCTGCCTCGTGTGATAGTGATGTACTTGATAGCTGGATCTGCCTTTCTGTTCTACATCACCAAAATCCCTGAACGGTATTTCCCTGGTAAGTCTCACTCACTTAGATGCAGTACAAAGTATTTCCATCCGAAGGTAATTCCAACACGTTAGTATGTGCTACATGTTTTACAGGGTCATCAAAAATGTATTAAATGTTCTCTATATTTGATATCTTTATTAGCAGCTGCTGTTTGCAGCTGTTGTGTTTTTCCACATCTGAGCATTTTTAGGACGTACCTTTAAAAAATAAAACAGAATGAACCTCATCTGCCCCGCCCCCCACATCTGTTTAATTTTTGGACATTTTGAAGAAAGCAAGAAACAAAAATTTCCGTACAGTACAGTTTAAGCGCATTTTTGCCATCTTTCCTCCCATAGGCCAGCTGAACTACCTGGGCGCCAGCCACCAGGTGTGGCACATACTGGTGGTGGCGATGTTTTACTGGTGGCACCAGACTGCTGTACACATCATGCACTTCAGGCACACTCAGCCCTGCCCCACCCGCATTAGCAGCAGCTAAAATAAAACTATCAAATAATGCCAGTTCAAGGATAACCGGTTGTAGGTTTTAATAACCATAATAATCAAAATACCAGAGTTTATTTTCAGAAACTTTGACCCAGTAAAAGTAGCTGTTGGTTAAACTTTACTAACTAAACGTCTGCCATACACTAACTACCACAAGCCCCCTCTGTCAGCTGCTGTAGTCAAATGATTGAGTTGCTATTACCTTGTACTGAGCCATCGTGGCCTGGCCATCTGTTAAAGGCCAGAAATCTTCCTTAAGATCAGATATCAGCTATCAGTGGCCAGGCCACCTAATTTACTTGATAAACAGACAATAGACCTGTACTGGTTTGTAGGGTCTGGCAGACTGTCAATTAAGGTCAGAAATGATTCAGCTGCACCACAATGTATATACCTGGTGGACAGAAATATAAAGCATGCAGCCCCTGGTGATGCATTATAACCATTAGATCAATGCATGTATCAGAACTTTTATTTGTATGTATGTAAAAATAGACATTTTTTTATTTATTATAAATCATTCTCTCGAGGTTGGTTTAAATTGTGAATTTTGAACATCATAGCCTGTGTGAACAATCTCTGTTTTGGTTTATTTATCACTTCACTGTAATGTCTGGATAAAAATGGGGAAAAAAGTGATGACTTGAGATTAACATCTCAATGTATTCAAAGCTTTTGAACAAACAAAGACGGGTAAAGAATCAAAGTTCAACAAATGGCGTAAAGGAGTGAAAAGTGTTATGTCTTTGGAACAAATTAGATGCTGCTTTAGACAAGTAAGATTTATTTGCAAAATAACCCTTTATTGTCCTCAACTCAATGAGACCACCTTTTTTTTCTCACATTTCAGTGAGCAGCAGCACAGCTATAGTACTGTGATATTATACTACCATACTTATATTTTTACATTTATTTCTGCATATATGTAATAATTTTTGCAACTCATTTGCCTTATATCGTTTGAGTATTTATACTGTATAAACGGATACAGTCTGCTTTTGATCAAGAGGTAAACACAAACCAAACCATAAAGATCAAACTGACTGATATCATCTTTGCTGTTACACAATTAAGGCCAGTATTTTTTTTAGTTTTTTCATAGTGAGATTTAAAGTGTAGAGCAAGTTACATATTCAGGATGACAACACTCCAGAACTGGAAAAAGCACAGTACACGTTTGACGAAGTGACTATTTTGCCTTCTTTTGAACATGAATATCTGATTATTACGAACTACTGCATCTTTTCATGAATTAACTCATGGCTGTTTAATCCCATGTTTTTGCCTGCTTGAATGACGGTGCTGACTCATAAGATGTATGATGCTTATTTCAGTGCCTCTGTGGAAATATATTTTTAAATGAATAAACAATGCTGAGGAATAATTTGTCACTGAGTTTGTACTTTGATCATTCCTGATAGTTAGCTTTAAACACTTGAAGCCATTAAAGTCTGATAATGTTTAAAGGTGATGTTGGGGTTAGGGTGAGAGGTTAATGATGCATGCTCAGCTTTGTTATTTATATTTCCAGATTGTCACATACAGCCATTTTGTCAGGGCACCTTTTACTTCATGTACACAGTAGCCTAATAAAAGACCTGGGAATAAAGAAGATTGGTACTAAAAACCAATAGGTAGATTGGTTTGATTCAACCAAAGCGCTATAACATTTAAAACAGGTAACTGGTTTTAAGGTAGTGGTTGATCAGTGTTTATCGGTGGCCTGTGGCCATTTGGATCATGTGATATGCAACTTTGCTACCAGTTTTAAATGCTTTGCATCTTTGTGCTTAATCCATGCATATTTCCTTTTGTAGTTGTAACAATTTATGTAAAAATAGTCTTAAGAATATTCAAGACGTGCTCTGATGAGTGTGTCAAGAGTGTTTGTGTGCAATGAAACTCGGTGGCAATCATGTAGCAATCTAACTCAGCTGTTATTTATTACTGTAGCTGTTATTGATAATGTTAAAGAGGTTGGGTTCATGTATTCATTATCTATACTGCTTTTCCTTTAAAGAGTCCTGGGGGAGTGGTACTAAATACTTCGATATACCTTTTCACCACTGTTTTTACACGTTGTATTTTGTAATGGTCTTCAGGGCTTTTATCTGTCAAACAAAGGCATGAGGACAACATTAAACCGTGGTTATGCAATACTTACCAAATAGTTAATCAGACAAGACACTTTGTTCTCTATACACTTGTGACTCTGGAAAACAGGACGCGCCGTTGCTGTTAAATCTGAGGGTGGACATTTTCAAGTGATTCCATTAAACAGTAATTTGCAAGTTACACAGGGGCCTCCTGATGAGTCAGCAGATCAGAGGCCATGTTACATGCTCACATGGTCACAGGCATGTAAATGCCTGTTAATGTATAGGCTTCGTGCTCTGACTTAACCATCGCGGACAAACGTGTGCGAAAACGTGGTTTTGTAAATACGATAATCACGTTGAAAAATGATACACCGTTATTCATCTCATCATGCAGTAATGAATATTTGGGCAACAGTTGTCTGGCAGTAATGATAGAGGAGTCTTTCTGATCTCATAGGTGGCTGCAACAGGTTTATAATTTTGCAAATAACCACCAACACTCATTGGATGCCGAGTGGCTTTGCTTGGGATAAAGACAGCGGGAAAAGGCATAATGGAAAATTTTAAAATCCTGGTTTGGTCTACAGGAAGCAGTATATGCCCTTAAAACTCACAAATTAACATGTTGTATTCTTTATAATGAGTCAGTAAGAATTGAAGAGTAAGCACAATATGTTGTCTTCAGGACAGCTGTTATCCAGCAGCACTGAAATAGGACGTTACTCAACATGAGGCATGTGCACGATTCACATGTTCATACACGTAAACGTTTTCAATTATTGACAGTTTTGGTAAATTTCAACTGCAGGTTGCTCCGGTAGTGTTCAAGTAAGTAAGTAAAAGTGGGGCCTGTTTGATTCTCTTTTTCTTTTTTTTCTTTTTTTGTAATTTAAATATTTCCCATCAGCCAAGGCAGATAGTCAGTGTGTAACAATTATGGCTGAAAAACATTAAAATGAAAGGGGGTCTCCAGAATCCAATGTAAATATATGTCACTAATGGTAAAAAAAAATGTCACAGACACCATTGCTTTATGAAAAAAAAGTTTTATTCACATATCAAACATGAAGGCAGTGTTTTCTTTCAATTTTAGACGTTAAAGTTTGTCAAGTTAAATTAATACGCGGAAATATTTGATGACTATTTATGACATTACAGTGCTCAGCTTTTTTTGAGCAAAAACATGTTCACAACATAGTAAAAAATACATCCTTTTTCATTATAACAAACCTAAGTTAAAGTATGTAAATACAATTTTAATTGTTTTAATCTAGATTTCACATTTCGGATGTGAAAGAGCCTGAGTTTGAAGGCGAAGCCCTCTCAACTAGGAACAGAGGCTGAAATGCATGTGCTCTTTACAACATGCACAGCCCCTCTGAGAATTTGTAAGAGTTTAACCAGCCTTTTATAAAATATCATGAGGACCAGAGTGATAGTCAGCACCTCAGGTAATACCTCTGAAAAAGTGAACTCTGGACTGCTGAATTTAGTCCTTCAAGGACTATCACTCACAAAGGCCTTGTGTTGAAACAGCTTTAGTGAATGAGTGACACAGGCAAGTATAAAAATGTAGCTATCAATTGGCGAGTAGTAATAGTAACTAAGCATGAAACCAAAAAACAATGTGTGATCTGAGTGAGTCTGCAGTACGTTCAAAAATAAGTCAACTGCTTTGTCCTTTTTTCTTATTTCATTTTTGTTAACAACTTAGATTCACATTCAGCTGAGATAGTACAAGAAATACACAGAAGGAAATGCAAGTAGTACCAGTACCACAGACATCATTCTAACCAGAAACCTGAAACTACACTGAGTTGTCAATACAAAAAAACTGTAACAAAGCTAGTAACATCCAAAAATAAAGTACACTAATATGTGTAAACTGTAAAAAAAGCATATTTGACAGCTGTCATAATAGAGTACATATGACTCATTGAGAAGGAGGAGGTGGCCGGTTACTGGGTTATAAACAAGGTCAACCAAAAACAAAAAAATTTAGGAATAGCCTAGAAAAATAGGAAACACCTGATTAAACAGACAGCCTTTAAATGCAGGTCATTGTAACCCACGTTTCCTCAAATAAAGGACAATCAAGTATTAGCGTTGCCCACGGTGGTGCAGTGGTTAGCAATAATGGCTGCAGAAGCGGTAGAAAATGAAGAATTAAATAAAACAGAGGAGTGTGTACAAGCTTTGACTGTTTAATTGCCTTACATCAGGAAAAACTGTTTTTTTGTCTGTCACTGCTTATTCATCCGCATTATGCGTTTGCTCCATTGTCATTGCTGCTCAAGAGATTATGACTTTTTGCGTAAAGGACCGCAGTGTGAACCGTGTGAAATAGCAGGCTGCTCATGTCAATGTCATTCTTTCCAAAGAACTGTCCCGTGCGCAGGGTATCAATGACTGAGGTGTTACAGCTGGCCAGGAGCACGCTCACCCCGATCTCTTCATAGTCCTTGACAAGGCCTTTGAAAGCTGCCGTGCCTGTTGAGTCTATGAAAGAGATGGCAGAGCAGTCTAAAACGATTGTGTGAAACTCCATTTCTCTTTGGACAAGTCCAATGACAACCTCTCCGTTGTTTTTATCCCCCTTTGCTTTGGCCTGCGTCGAAAACATCTCTTTGGCCTTCTTCTCTGCCTTTCTCCTCTTTTTCATCTCTGAGAAAGGCTCCACGCCGACAGTTTTGTAGAGACATTTGAGGAAAGATTCCTTGTTGGCATAGTACAGAGGTGCTTGGAAGCGGAAGACCTTAACCTGAGGTGATGGCACGAGGTCTTTGTACTCATCCACATCCTCGTAGAGCTCAGAGTCATTGGCCCGTCCCATAAGAGAGACCTGACATCAGACATTAAATTAGAGGAGATTATGAGCTGCTATTGTGCAAGATTTACCTTACGTTACAGTATATTTTTCAATATTTGATGGAATTACAGTTTGAATCAGGTTTCAAAAACCAGCATGTATTTTACTCACTTTTGGGTTCTGGGTTTGATAGATGACGCAGATCATGGAAAAGACGATGCCAACGAGGAGGCCCAGCTCGACACTGATCAGAGCCGTGGCCGACATAGTAACAAGCCAAACTATGGCGTCGTTTCGGCTGGTGCGCCACTTAGAAGGGACGTCCTTGAACTTCCTCAGGGCCCCTCTAAGGCTGACAATGATGATGCAGGCGAGAACACATTTCTGGAGTGCGTAGAAATAGGGTGCAAGGAAGAGCAGGACGAAAAGGACAACCAGGGCACTGATGAGACTTGATACCTGTTGGAGTTGCATAGAAATGAGGAGAGATTTCATCAGGACCTCCTTCCACAGGCGTAAAGATGGGAGAAAAATACAGTGATCTTATAGTTGAGATTGTACACATGGCCTCGGGTCATTCGTCAAAGTATATGTCTTTTTAAATTGTCCAACCTAATGCTTGGTCCACTCATTAAAAATCCATTTGACCATTTTCAATGAGTTTTAATTCACCTGGGTCTGGCAGCCTGTTGAGTCCTTCACCATTGTTTTTGCTAGTGCTGCACTGGTGGTGAAACAGTGGAAGAAGGAAGGGATGATGTTACAGCACCCGATGGCCAGCATCTCCTGGTTGGGACGTACCCTATAGCCATGTTTCTTGGCAAACATCTCAGACAGTGACACTGTGAAGGCGAAACTAGAAGATAAGGTACAATTTTATTGAGTTGCCATTTGAAGGTGAGAAATAATCTTTGACCTCATAAAACTATGCTCTAGACTCTTTTATAAACTGATGTGATCTGTGATCACATTTTAATTGTTTGGCATCTAAGGATGAGATTCAAATGTTGTCCTGTAACAACTAGTTTACATGTTTCAGAAATCAAAAGTTTTGACATAGCACTGCAACTCGAAGAGAGGATTCCATCTCAGTCACGAGTCATGGATCTCTGCCAGTGGGCAACCCACTGCCAAAACCAGATAAAAAACATGTGCTGGTACCAAGCAAACGTGATCTTAGAGAAGGTTGTACATTACCTAATGACAGCAAGAGGAATGGCATCCAGTGCCACTCTTGACATCAGATCGGTGCTGGGCACCTGGGGAGGGATGAACCCTGTGGGTATGTGACCAGAAATGCTGGAGCCGTAAAGGCTGTTCAGTTCTCCAAAATGGCTGGCCAACGTAGCTCCTAGCACAACTACCAGCTCTGTCGGCAGAGGAATCTTTAGACGATCCTTGTAGCGGTCCTGGATTTCTTTCCCTGCCACTGTAGTTCAAAGTTCATAGGGTTATTTCATAGCACAGGGAATTAATTAAATTCAGGTTGTACTGAGAGTCTGAATGGAAATAGGTAAAATAGTGTTCTTTACCTAATATGGTGATACAGATGGCACTCGTTAAGAGGTCACACAGGTTGGTTTTGTGAATGTTGGCAAAGATGTTGATCCAGGTGACGACAACTGTTCCGTAGCCTTGGTGACGGGGGATCTTAAGACCTAACAGGTATTTAGCCTGTACAGTCAGTATGGTGAAAGAGGCTCCAGTGACAAAACCATCAAGCATGGGTGTTGAGAGGTACACCGAGACGAAGCCGAGCCGGAACACAGCCAACAGGACCTGGCGAGAGGGCGGAGTTTAACAAGATCACGTATCTGTAAACGCAGTCTGTGTCATATAGAGCTTCGGTGCAGTGAAGCCACAACAAAACTGTCCCTTTACCTGATAGATGCCAGCCAGGAATGTCAGAGCAGCAGCAGTACTAATGGCGTAACAGTCCTTCCCACACTGCAGGCCCATTAACTCCACAGTATGCGTTTTACCCTCTGTGAGGTTAGTGCCCATGGAGCCATTGAACAAATCAGATACTTTGGAATTATCGCTTAAGTCAAAGCCAGCCAGGAACACCTCCCTGTCCACTACCTGCAAATATCCGTTTAATAACATCAAAAAACATATTATAGCTTGTATTTTAGAAAACAATATCCTTAATTGATCTCTTTATAGTGACCAATCTTTTCTGTTCACTGTCAGTTCTGAAATCTTACCTGTCCGACCATGAGGCTCATAAGGCTAAAGATCCCCACAGAAACATGTCTCGACGTCCCCATGAGGAAGTAGATGATGTTGGCATAGAATGAGGTGTATAAGCCATAGATGGGATCCACTCCTGCCAGCAGGCAGTAGGCGATGGCCTGAGGTACCAAGATGATGCCTACAATCGTACCAGACATCAAATCTCCCCAGGTGTACTCTCTGAGCTTGTATTTAGGTAGCCAGCGCACCACGGGGAAGAAGCCACTCAGGGTGGATCTGACTCTGGGTACAGAGCAGGTCATGCTTTGTTTCACCTTGGATTTTAAGACTGACACTGTGGACTGCCGCTGGCGAACCTGCCGCTCCAGGAGCGGTGGTAGGGCCACTGGGGTTTCTGTGACCTTGGTGACCTCCTCCATTGTCGTCAGGAGGACAAGTGAGGGGAGGTGGACAAAGGGGTCAGCTGTGCTCCTAGAGGACCAGGGGAAGACAAATATGGAATATCAGTGGAGATGACCTTAGTTAACAGATAAGATACTCTAACTCCTCTTAGGGTCACTTATCATGATGTTGTGGTCACTGTGAACTGTGGGTCATATTTACATTTACATTGAAGGAATCATGCTATTTGTTGTTTTTGTCTTTCGGAGAGCTGCAATCCTCGTCCTTTAAACTTGTGAATCAGCGCTCTGTGTGAAGGTTCACTCAGGATATCAAGCTGAGGTGAGGAACCATCTAATTATCACCAACAACCCAGTGTACAAATCGGTTAAACTTCAATGAAAGGTTACGCAACATTTTGGATTGGAGAGTATTTTTCTTTGTGAAGGTGGACTGACCGGAAACGAAGAGGATAACATGTTGAAATATTGCACCGTTATAAGAAATACATGATCTTCTCCTTATAATCTTACAACTACTTAGCTCTAAAGACGCAAAGCCAAGTGTGTGTGTGTGTGTGTGTGTGTGAAACAAGCAGGGTTGGTCTGAAACCAGTGAAGACTTCTAATTAGTAATCACTGCTGCAAATTCCTTATATTATTTAATAAAATCTCATTACTGCCTTGTGTTAAGAGCTAAGTTATAGTATTTTCATTTATATAAATTAAAAGTCCTTTTAGAAAACGAAGTGTCTGAACTGCACTGAGAACAACAGATTTAAGCGGTTTCCGTAACCTGTTTCCAATTGATGTTCTGTCTTTCATCCTGTTAAATACCATGGCTGACCGTCAGTCATACACATAAACATCCCCGTGACTGACAAACACTCTGCAGTCAGGCTTAAATGGGAACTTTTAGTCAGGGCACATGCTGATTGTTCGAAAGCAGTGTATGGATATTGCTGTTCCCAATGGCAGTAAAAAAAACACCAATAAAAATAAAAGATGAAAAGATGATGATATATCAATATCATCAATAAATAATGGCCTCAACCATATTTTTCAAGTTGAAAAATATGGTTAAACTGAAATAACTGAACCAAATACAGAGTAAATAATATTTAGGCAAAAAAAGAATTTTGCACAAAAAGGCTCTACAAAAAAAGATCTACAAGTAGCTAATGGGCCATTAGCTACGTAATTTACTGAATCTAAATATAAATGGTAAACAGGAGTGCAGGTGTAAATATAATCCTGAAAAATGTTTTATGCTGTAACTTCTCACTGACATCCACCATTGGTACTGGAAAACAACAATAACAATATTGCTCACTCTCTGCTTATAACAAGTATTCAGCTTTTCAAACTGTCCCATTGGACAATCAGGATAGAAATCAAATTCAGACAGCCTTCTTATGAATGTTAATTATAACAACATCGTTCAAGTGCAGTAAAGTTTGACAGTGCACTCACCTGCAAGTTCACCACCACTGGGACAAATAAGTCTCCAATGTGTCAAGATGTATTCAGCTCTGTTGACTGCTCTACCTGTCTCCCTCTCTTTGTCTTTTCCTGTCTCTGTCTCTTTCCGTCTCTTATATAATTGAAGTCATCAGACAGCAGTCGATACAGTATGTGTGTGATCTCGGCTGGATGAAAACTAAAATAAGAGCAGTCCTGCTTTCCTCACCACCTCCTATTGTTTTAATCACTGAAAGTGGGCGGGACTCTTTCCAGCATATCTGTGGGTGTGTGTGTGGGGGTGTGTGTGTGTGTGTGGGTGTGTGTGTAAGCTGTCAATTCTTAACTGGATCACACAGTTTAGCTTCCCTGCTGCAAGCCAAGGGCTAGCTAGTCATGTTTTCCAAGTTAAAACTGGCAAATAACCCAATAATCCTGTAGGCAACATGCTCTTCTATTTAAATATGTTCCATAGATAGAGTGACAATGCAAATAGAAGATAAGAAATGGATCGCACAGTGCGATTGTTATCAGTGCTGTTATTAACTAAAACGTGAATGAAGCTCTGACATGTATAAAAAGTGAACCAGAAATTAGACTGTATTACACAACATCGTTTGATGTAAAAAAACAAAACAAAACAAAAAACACTCCACATACTTGTGACCCAGTTTATAGATCAAGTGATCAAAGTCCTCTTATTGCAGTCGGATATATGTTTTCTTGAACAAGGAAAGTGCAGCTTTCCAATCATTTTAAATGGCTGAGGAAGAATACTGGGAGAATAGAAATATGCAGGAACACTACAGTCGGTATACAGTCTTTATGCTTTTTCCAGTTCAAAGTCTGGGTTCCTGCTGGGAGCGTGATGGGTAAAGGTTTTCAGTATACGAGGGAGTGAATCTTTAACACTGAATCTTCAAAGTGAACCAGCAACACTGAACCATCAATCTTAATGACAAAATCAATAGGTTTTATTAGTTGGACTCGACCCGGTGACTGATAACACTGCTATTATCGCCCTGTGCCTTACAGCTGTTTGATGAAATGTTTCAACTGTTTTCAGTTTACTATCATGCTGCATGTTTCCACACAGTCGGTGCACGCATGCACTCAACATGGCAAACGTCGGCATGAAAGGATGAAATGGTTTGTGTTTTGTGTGACAGAGTCTGGGACTCATCGTGGGTCCCACAGAGTCACACACACAGTGGGTGGGGGTCTTCTTGTGTGTATTGTATATTAGACTGAATAGCATTATTGTCAGTGTTGGTGTGCGGTCATGGCAGCTGAAGTCTTTATTTTCCTCCTGTACACACTTACTCACAGTGAAGATTGAAGTGAAGCGTGTATGTTTTGTTTCTGATCACGTGATGTGATGTGTTTCTCAGTGCCATGTCACATTTGTTGACCCCTTATTGTAAAACAAAATCCACTCACCAGGTTGTGTGTGAGAGGTTTACCACACCGCCCCTTTAAATCCATCATCTTATGTCTGTTTTGCTCCATCCATAAGCTTCACCACCCAGCCATCATGTGGCTTTCACACAGACTGTTTGTTTTTCTGGATAAAAAAAAAAAAACATGTCAAATGATGTGAGAACTCACCCAGCTGTACGGTGCAGCTAGACTGTGACCTGCAGGCGAGATCAGCCATATTTCCCTCACTGGTGCTTCCTCACCATCATCAGTCTGTTTTCCGCGGTGTGCTTCATCCTGCATCTTCCGGTTTCCATCTGCAAAGCATGACGGGAGCAGCAGCCCCCTCACGTTCTATGCCTGCCAAGTGGCGCCAGTCGGTGGGGGAGGGGGAAAGGAGGAGAGGTGGAGGGAGGGAGGAGGGGCCATGTGCTGTGGATGATGGTCACTATGGTTACTATTCACTGCTGTGTGTGTGCGTGTGTGTGAATAGATGATGCTATCTCAGGATACATTTCCAAGATAAAGTGCTGTGATAATGTGGTGATTTAGATGTGATAGACACCGATGAATATTGTTATCCAACACCGGTTCCCATCTAAACATGTATTTATTTTCTGTGTGAGAGCTTGGCTCAGCTGGTCGCATGACAGCAAAACCTATCCTCATATGTTTTTAACCTGATTAGGCTTCAGACCTGTCGAGCTCATATCAGATCCTCCATTTGTTTGCAAATGTGCATTCAATTGTGTGTTCCCCTTCATCCAGGACTATTTATCATTGCGCTTGAAGAAAACATCTCTCATACCTTTGTGGGGTTTTTTTTTTCTCCAAACATAGAAAGGACCTTCAGAAGAAATCTACAGTTTTGTCCTAATTACCCATCATTTGACTACCTCCTCATTCACATATCTCTGTGACGACAAGGTGTCGATGCCAAACACACTGTGTATGAGAATTTATTCTTGGGGCCTCTCATCTACTCATTTACCCGTGTAGTTGAGATTTAAGTGCTTACCTGTGAGGAGGGTAAATGTTTAAGTAAGGTTGCTCAACACAAAAAAACACCTTCTGCGAAAATATTGCTGACTTTAGGTATACAATAAACGTTTAGGTCTAAGTGTTTGAGCTTAGTTATTAACACTTGTTTGACAAATAAGTGAATGAACCAGACTTTAAGAGCTGGACTCATGTGACCAATTTAACAACTAGGAAGATGACATCCAACTATCAAACACCTTCCCTGAGGGCTCTGCCTAGTAATTATGTTCAAATATATATATATATATTATA
Source organism: Trinectes maculatus (assembly GCA_016785345.1). Classification (NCBI taxonomy): domain Eukaryota; kingdom Metazoa; phylum Chordata; class Actinopteri; order Pleuronectiformes; family Achiridae; genus Trinectes; species Trinectes maculatus. The sequence continues at coordinate 433,229 of JAFBJQ010000798.1, forward strand.
TATATATATATATATATATATATATATATATATAGCTCAAACTGGTTTCTATGATATTATGTTAATGTGAGGTTTTGTGGTTAGTGGTCAAAAATGTGTCATGTTCATTTACTTTTGTAACAGCTACATCTAGTGGTAGTATGGAGACTAGCTGGTAGAAGAGCTGCACTCACTTTGTTTTCTTCCTCTGAGGTCTGATAACTGATCAGCCAAACATTCAAAGTCAACGCTGTCTGGTATTTCTTACCTCATTTTCATGACAACAAAGATGACTACAAATATTAAATTAGTCATAAAAACCTGGAACATTTTATTATAAAAACAAAAATCACAATATTCAACCCAGGACAAATACATTTTTTCCAGTGACACATGTGACAAAGCAAATTAGAGTAGATGCATGTGGAACAATCTCTCACTGCATCTTAAACGACTAATTCCTTTGTGGTTAGTGGTCAAAAATGTGTCATGTTCATTTACTTTTGTAACAGCTACATCTAGTGGTAGTATGGAGACTAGCTGGTAGAAGAGCTGCACTCACTTTGTTTTCTTCCTCTGAGGTCTGATAACTGATCAGCCAAACATTCAAAGTCAACGCTGTCTGGTATTTCTTACCTCAATTTCATGACAACAAAGATGACTACAAATATTAAATTAGTCATAAAAACCTGGAGCATTTTATTATAAAAACAAAAATCACAATATTCAACCCAGGACAAATACATTTTTTCCAGTGACACATGTGACAAAGCAAATTAGAGTAGATGCATGTGGAACAATCTCTCACTGCATCTTAAACGACTAATTCCACGCAGCCCTGTAGAAAGATAAAATACTGACTCTGTGGCTCGTAATTTTAAAATAATTTTAATGTTAAAAGTCCGATTAATCTAAGTCCAAGCTGGTTTTGGAAAATCCTGGTCCAGGTCTCTGGCACTGCTGTGCTATGAGGCAAAGCTTTGATGTCTTTGTGCTTTCAACACGATGCAGAGCCTGCGGAGACTGTGCTGTAATTACGGTACGCTTCGAGAGCGCTCATAGAGTAATGAATTCCTCCTCTGGATTTTGCCTGATTGGTTAATGGCTCACAGATTCAGGGTCAGTGCCAATCAATGCAGCAAATAAGCTCAAAGATTGTTTTCAGTGGGGAAGGGAATGAGGAGGATAATTGTGTTTGCCGTTACCAAATAAGCTCCTTGATGAGGGGCATTGTGCATAATTGCCACCTGTCACTGCCAACAATCATAAAGGCTTGTTAAAAAGGCCTTTCCGGCCCACAGAAAACAACATTAGACTGTGATTGATGGTTATGTTGTGTTCTCTTCAATCAAGACAGGAGCAAACAACAGGGCCAAAGTTATGATCTATGAATGTTCAATAGAAGATATGAAAAGACAAAATCAGCAGTTTACTGACCTTTAATGGGGGAAATGGGCTGTGTAACCATGACATTGTCATTTTGGGGCTCAAGTGTTTTCAATGCAGGATTTTTTTTTTAAACCTAAACATAACCGCAACTCTGACTGTGCTTTTATTATCATTATCATGATGACAAAGATCCATTACCCCAACTACTGGGATCTTCCAGTGGGTCGTGACCCTTCAGTTCTATAAGGTCACACAGAGACACTCACACACACACACACCTGTGTGGTTTTCAAATCTCCTATAGTTACTAGCTCCTTGTTTATTCCTTTGCTTATGTTCATTACTTGTTGTCTTTACCTGTCTTCCTGAAGCTTTCTGAAGCTTTTCTGCCCTCTTGTGGTCAAAATCAGCTCAGATTCATGCTGTTGGTCCCGATAATTGTCACAGAACAAAATTAAGCTTGTCTCTTTTTTTTAAGCATCTTTAAAAACTAACAGTAACATTAATACAGTCATCGCCAAAGTTAGAAAAGTAGCTTATTTCACTCGAGAGATTCCTGTGCCGATGCGAGAGATGAAATGTCAAACACTTGATCGGATGTACAATTTTAAGGAGCTTTTAGAGCAAATGCAGTGGAGAAATCAGTCTGTAGCAGAAGATCGCAGGTTTCCTTGCAGGATCAGTTCAGTGCACCGTGAACATCTCTTCACTCTCCACATTTAGGGACCAAAGTCTCCGTTTGTCTGCTTTTCTTTCCTTTTCACATTCTAGATACACACACAGCACTGTCTGCACGTATTTACACTCAGTACTATGAAACAGACTTTTATTACTTCACAAAAGTACAGAGGACTTTGACTTTCAGATGCCACTGTTTCTTCCTGCATCTTGGGGATGGTAATCAAAAAGACTATTAGATTATAACACTGGCAGAAACCATACCCCTCTGCAGTGATGTGCAGATGCATTACACTGTGGTGGATATGGCCATAGATGCAACACATTTAAGACTTTATTTTTTACACATTTTGTGCCACAAAAAGGTACAGTTGGTTTGTGTTTCGTCTCAAATAGACAGTTTAAATAATGCTGTGTTTCATCACTGTGGTCCGACCGAGTCCTGGGACTCCTGCTCGTTAGCCAGTATCGTCTGCCCGTTGTCACTGTAGCTCCGGTTAGGCAGGAAGGACAATCTGAAAGAGACAGAAGCATAGTAACGTCTGAAACTAAGTAAATCTTAAATTGTATTTCGACAGCCCCACATTAAAAACACCACTGTTATCCCCATCTTGCCATATCAGAGACAGAATAAGTTGTGGTTGTATCATGGCAAGCAGAGGAGAGTGTTTCAGCGGCAGTGTCGGTGGGGACAGAAGAGGAGGGGTGCATGGGAAATTAGAAAAGAATGACTGGGAACCACAGTCCACATTCTTCTCAAAGTAGGTAGCAAAGCCTTCTGCAAAGAGGGAGGAGGAGTGAGACGGTATTAAAAAAAGAGGATGGTTCAGTCGGATTTCAATAAAGAATAATAATTTGGCATTGGTTTTGGCAGCAAGTGTTTATTTGAAGTGCTCCTTTAAATCTGTGAATAACAAAAATGGACCTATTTACTAGCTTATTATGTGCAATGGGCATTTTCACAGGTCTGTTTAAACCCAACCAGATGTATGTTTAGAAAGAAATGATGAGGGGAAAAAAAAATCTGACATCCAGTAGCTAAAGTTCTTACCCTGTTTACATTTTTCCATATTTTTTCTACAGAGTGACGTTTCTGGCACCGCGAAGGACAAGTAGGAAACACACACATGCAAACGACACCTCAACGGAAATCCGGCTGGACTCCATGTGGTAAGTGATTGGCCGGTTGTTATTGGATCTCTCTAACACAGACGCGTGAAGGGATGTCCAGGAGAACGAGGCAATGAGGGAAGATAAACAGAAATGTCCTGTAACTTCTACCCCTCTGTTTTGTGTGTTTTCTGTAGAGCGAGTCTGTTTATTGTCCAAACACAGCTCTGGCCCTCTGTCCGTCCATCTGCTCATCTGCTCTGTCGCAGATGGGGGGCGGGATTCCCAACATCCACCAGCCTGAGGTAAAGAGTCAGTATTTGACAATTACCAACTTGACGAGCGACTAATGAGTCCAACCTTGCCATTTCTATATTACAGCTATAAAATAGATGTGCATTAGTGACGATGGATTTGGAGGAAATGTAATTGCAACCTGACGCTTGTTTAATTCGTTGGTTTCAGTATCAGTGATAAGAAAAAAAGTTGTGTCTCCACTTAGTGTTGACTTTGTCTCGCATGAACTGAAACCACCATCCTTCTCTTGAGACGACCAAACATATAAATAAAAATGTTTTGATATACTAGTACGGTATCTTCATCCAAGATATATAAACTTGGACATGTCCATGTCCTGGGATTCACCAACCCAGTGTCCTAGGTTTATTATTTATGATTTTTTTTTTATTTAAGGAACAGTCTATGTTAATAAACCCAATTATAAAGTTTAGTTTCACATCCCCCTGAAGATATATCATTACAACAGCTACCAAAGTGAAATATTCTACACCTGTTTAACAGTGCACAGGGTCTTATGTTCTGGTACCAGTTAGTCAGTGGTCTGTGGAACTGAAGGACGGTCAACATCAAGCCTCTGCCAAAAACAGCTCCTACCGCCTTGAGGAAGATAAGAAGTTTATTGAGTTTATTTTAATTGAACTGACATGCACAAATCCCAAATAGATCCTCCTCCTCCAACGGGACTTTTGTGTTTTTTCATGTACTGCTCTTTAGGAGGCAAAACAAAACCCCTGCTTATCCCACAAGATCTAAACCCCCGTGGGCAGCTTTATGCGAGGACGACGTGTACCGTCTCCATGGGATTGAGATGAAAATCACATTGAGTCAGTCACCAAAGTCATGTTTACATTTGGCATCATTACCTTAGAACTGTCCTTAATGTTTTGTGTTTGCATTTGATGCAGTTTCCTCCCACAGCGTTACGTTGAAATTCACTTGTGCAGCGTGACCCAAAACACTAATATACCACTGAGGGGGCAGAGATGTTTTTAGATTTCTTATCTTTACAAATTAATCCGCGTTCGGCTGAGGTAAAGGTCACGTTACTGGACCTTTACATATATGGTGCTGTTCATACTGAAAACATGATCATGTTATTCTGAAATCTTATCTATAAGGCTCAGGCATGTTTTGACACTCACATATCAGCTGCTACATGTCACTTAGCACTGACGCCATAAATACATTCCGATGTACGTTTTTAACGTCAGGAACCGTGGCTTCAGTCTCTCATCTCTCACATTCAAAAATAGAAAGCACAATCTTTTTTTTTTACCCTCCATAAAGGAACATTCCCAAAATTAAAAGGAGCGTTGGAATTTTCCCACAACTTAAGTCTTATAACATCAACATTCTTTTTTGAACTACATGGCCAACACTTTGTCAAGAGATAGTTGAGTGGTGTCTCCTCTAATCTCTCTCTCTCTCTCTGTTTTCGCAGGCCACTGAAAAAAAAACAACAGAGCGCCATACATGCATGTGAGTGATTTTTTTCTTCTTCTTTTCCGCCAACACTTTGCGGGCAGTGAAGCGTTTTATGAGTGGGTGTCACCTGTCTATTATGATAAAAAAGAAAATGTGCAGAGGGCAGTGACGATGCATCGTAAGAGATAGAGGAAGCAGAGAAGCGTTTTAGTGTCTGTTAGTTATATATTATACAAATTATATAACATGCAGTAAAATTTTGGAGGCTTGACAGTGCTGTGCAATCAATCAAACGGCTGTGGATACACTGATCACTTGCCTAGTCCATAAATATACAACAAAATCCGTAGACAAACATTGATAAGGAGAAGTCTCATAATTACAGTGGTTTTATAAGCACTGTAGTGCTGCCTAAATCTCATTAAATTGACATTTCGAGAGATTGTGATAGTCGATGATAAAGGTCGTAAGGGAGATTTATTCTTCGCCTTAAATCAAAGCATATTCTGAGAAACCAAACGCGTACCTGTGGCGTCTTCCCCTGCTGAAAACGAAAAAGTACTCATCACCCAGGTGTCACAGCTTCACGGAGATTGCATTCAGGGGGACAAAGAGGGTTTGAGCTCTGAGCACAATCACAGCGACTTAGCCACACTGGCGTGGCGTGGCCCCTTTGTGAGCATGAAGTGGGTTTCTAGGACATAGAACCCTCAGCGAGTGAATGCACAGCCATTTTTAAGGACGAAATCCTGACTCGCACTAAACCGACAAAACACACAACACACACTAGACCGTGCTTGAGTGAGCACAGTCTAGTGTCTTATGTTGACTTTGTGATTTGATCACTCTGGGTAAACAAAGGTTCATTCCTCAGAAATTACAGAGTGTGTTAACAAAAACATGCATGAGTATCTATAGCTAATCTGTCAGTTTGGGCCTAATATGCTAAATATATATTCCTACGGCCAAATAAAATACTAAGAGCACGAAGATGCTTAACTCTTTACTTTATATGGCGACAGAAGGTCAGTAGGATGAGCTCAGTTTAATGAACTAAAGCTGCGTTGGTTATGCTACAGGGCAAAATTGAATTTGATATATTGGATGTGAATATAACTCCCATCATGTGCACAGGCTTTCAGAAAAAAATAAAATACCTTCCTTTCTCCAAACAGTTCTTGTTTGGTTAGAGAATAAAAATGATCTCATCTGACTGATAGCGATGCAGCTTCTCTTTTTGACAAGCCCCTGGTCAAATCTGCAAATTGAGCGCACGTGTTCTTCGAGATTAAACTGAGGTGCGTCATCGAGTGAGAAACTTCTCAGAACAAATACAGAACATCAGCTGGATCCTGAAACCAATGCAGTTTAACGACGTGAGTATGACACATGCTAATTAGATCTGTGAAGTGACCCTGCGTAGCCTTGTCCTCGGTCTAACTGAGGGCAAGTCGGACTGTTACCGTCAAGACACAGCTTGAATCAAAGTACAGTTATAAAGCTATCGTAACATATTCCAGCTCATCCCTGTGACACGTATGTGCATGTCCAGATGTGAGGTCTAGGCAGGTGGTTCAGCAAGCGAGAAAAAAAAAAAAAAACCTGCGGTTTCATCCTCCAATTAACAGCACTCAACAGGTGGAGCATCATCTGCTCCAGAAACTCAACTAAAAAAAAAAAAACAGAGAAAACTCCGTTATAAACCTCCTGCCACAAAAACAACACATTCAAAAGGCCAGTGGACGCGACAATATCGGGGAAATCCTTAAACACAATGTTCTTGTGTGTCTTATGACTTCTTTAACTGCTTTGCCCTTTGGACTGAGTTTCTAACACTCTTTCTCAGAACTATTTCTTCCCCGCCATTTATCTGACTGCACAGTTTACAACCTATAAAACACACGGCAACGGGCGACCAGACATCCTACACACACACACACACGCACACACACGCACACACACACAGTTTACAGTTCATCACGCAGTAAAGTCATATTTAATGTCTGGCATGCAGGAAAAGCTACTGAAGCTCTGACTGGGAACACAAGGTCCAAACTGTTTCCTACAAAAACAATTTAACTGAATCGAACTGAATTAAACCTTCATCGCTCCTCTGGGGGAAAGTTGTCCTACGGACGGAATCTAAAGGAAAAACACACAAACAGAACAATGGGAACAAATGAACAAGCAAATCCTAAGAATGCCCGAACCTTCATCCCTGACTTTAATATCGTCTCTGCACAAATGTACATGCCCATTGCCTGCGTTCATGTAAGATTTATACTGAGCCGTTCTATTGCCAGCGTCAGACAGGAGACCATTATTTCTCTCTCTTTTGGACAGACTGAGAAATGTAAACTATGTGATCCACCTGAAGCTAAAACAGGGTCAGCGGTCAAAGATTGACGGGACGTTTCCTGCAGCTCCATTGCCGCTCAGACTCCATTTCACTGCTGCAAGGCTGAAGTTCTGCTCATGTGCTGTTACGTGCACATCGAATCCACATCATGATGCAAACTACAGGAACTGATCCTAAATCAGATGAGTTATTAGGTAGCAGTGGATCGATGCAAACATCTGATTGGCCTTGGATCCTCATGTTCAGGTCAAGCAGAAATGAATTTATTCTGTTTTGACTCTCAGGTTTAATGCTCATCACAAGACATGTATTTTTTTTTTTTTTTTTATCAAACAGGGAATAAAAGCGACATTGCCAGAATAGTTTGGACTGATTGTATGTGATCGCTCTCTTTTGTTGTTGGTGACATGAGCCAGTGGAAAATGTACAGGGAATCAGCTTTGGTAACTTAGACTGCGTCTGCTCACAGGACGATGGGAAACTGTGATAGCGTGAGTCCTCGCAAGCCCCATCAGAGGAGGCCTGGCACGAGATCAGATGCAAAAAAAAATTCAATCATAATGTTTCAGCACTGAAATGAAGTTAGGACTTATTTCCCTGCTCCCTGTTTTGATTTTTTCTTCTTCTTCTTTTTCTTTTTTTTACCGGTGTCTCTCCGACGGGCCGACAGTCATCTGAGGTGAACTCCTGCAGGAGATCTGGCTGAGGACGAGCCTCTTTTGTCAATTTCGAGGAAGTGATATTCTCGTGACAGGGTGATCAACACATCCCTCTTTGGCTCCTTATCACCTACGGTATGTGCCCCATTCTTTCAGTATTCATTACTGGAAAATTAACTACTTCCGTTCTAACAGCATCTTCTTTTTCCTGCGTTTGCTTTATTTTTCACGCTGCTTTAACACAATCACCAGTTTAACAGGAAGTGAAAGTCTTTGTTAAGAACCATACAATGCCAGTTTATTTTTACTGACAGCCTGCTGCCTGTGATTGACGTGTGGGTTGTCTGCAATGTACTCTGCTGTTGCTTTTCTCAGACTGGTGCTTCATCACTTTACAGTGTGACTGCGTATTTTTTAAATATTCTTTAATGTTATAAGTTTATTCTATTTGGTAATCAGACCAGCAACTGAGCACATCAATTCTTTTGTACATTTCACCGAATATGACACTAATCTACATTTAATTAAAAAGCTACAGTGAATGTGTCGAACCTGAGTTTCAATTCGGCATAGTAAGACCCAGAAGGTCACTCAATGTCACGAGACAAAGAAAAGAGACAAAACAAGCCTTTGTCCCGCTCAGAAAATAGACTGCCCTAATCGAATTTCACGCGGTTGATTGGCCCAGGTGGGTCCATTCTACGGTCCAATTTGTCGCCTAGGAAACCATGTGTCTCATACAGAGGAGAGCAAAGTTATAGCCGGATTGACAGACAGAGAGAGAGATGAGTTTCATTTAGAGGCACAGATGAATCCAGGAGATTCAGTACAAGTAAAAAAAAACCCTGTAGAGAAGGTGGTGAAACAGCAGATGATGTCCTCAACACAACGTGGACACAGCAGTCTGCGTTTACACTGTTAGTAACACAAAAATACATAATAATAATAGTCAAAACAGGAAGGAAGGTGATTATAGACAAACGTTTCACACAAACTTGTGTGTGTGTGTGTGGGAATTGTTTGGAAAATGAGAGAGGAAAATCTCTGAACAGACCAGAGAGGAGCAGCTGGAGAATTTTAGGTTTCAATCAAACGCTAATAAATCATACAGTCTGATAATAAATCACAGGGCCGAGTGTTTACACTTCTCCCATCTGTCTAAACCAAGTGTCGGTGGTCAACCAAACCACCAGTGAGCTGCTTCTCTCTCCTCCATTTATACACCTGCAGAAAGCATCAGAGCCTGAACTGCCGCACCCTGACAAGGAGGAGCTGTGGCTTTACTGAGACAATCAACAAATACCAGGTTTTTCATGGCTTTATTATTACCGGCATGTTGCAGGTATGGTCTAAATCTCCTGAGGAGAGGCAGGGTATCATGCATCCCCAGACCTGAGGCCACCATGCCTCTTCAACCTAGATGTAGATAATACATCAAAGTCAATGGCTGTGTCCGAAATCGCCCCCCTAACCCCTATATAGTGCACTATATAGTGAGCACGCCATTTTGTAGTGGTGTCCGAAACCTTAGGGATCATAGCATGTCCACTATATAGTGCACTCAATGTATCCCACAATTCACCGCGAAATGTAGTGAACATCCGACGGTCACTAACCGGACCAAGATATCCCATCATGCATTGCCAGAAATTCTCTGGGCTGCGCGGAAGTAAAAATGACGGACGGACGGGAGGGAAACATACATAAATTGTTATGAAGGTTGACAGAGTGGGCGATTTGGGCGGGTTTAGTCACCAGGGGGCGCTGTCGTGCCCGATCGGGCAGAGAGCCGCGGAGAAGAAGGGAGAAGAAGAGAGGAAAAAAGACCGGAAGAAGAAGAGACAGACGGCGGAGATATGTAAATAGAATCACGTGAATGAAGCTGAGTTACGGCTCGTGTCGGGTGATCAGCTGTTAGCGGTTAAGTGTGCGTCCAGAGAAACGTAAGTTGTACTGTTCGTTACTGAAGACAACTTCGTGGTTATGTGATAAGTATGTGATAGTTCTGTAGCTCCAGCAGTGTTAGCCAACTTGCTAATTGTTCAGGAGCTGTTTAAAGGACGTTATGCTATCTTAATCGCTCCTAGTCACTGACTGTTCTTGTTGACACTTAGATATGTGCTATAGCATCTCATGTATGTTTATGTATGATGTTCATATGTCCATGTTAATTACGTTTATTGTTTGGATTGGATGCTATGATTGTTATTATTTGTTTATTCCAGAACCACACACA
>JAFBJQ010000798.1:443494-487217 GCA_016785345.1 Trinectes maculatus
AAAAAGTACAGGAAAGTAATCAAAAGCCTCTAATTTAATTAAAATGCAGTGGTAAACAAACAAGTATTTTGTGAGACGACAATAATGTGATACGTTTTAATTGTGCGACAGCGATGACGTAATTACCGGCGCCGAGAGTAGTGTCCGAAAGTGTCCGAAAGATTTTTCTGTTGAGCTCACTATATAGTGCACTACATTTATTTCCCTACATAGGGAGTAGGGAGTAGGGGTTAGGGGGCGATTTCGGACACAGCCAATGTTTAATATTGTGTAATTTCAACATTTGTGACTTGACTTAACCTGAAAGTGTTGTAACAGCTGTCTTTTATTACTCACAAACGTTGATGGCATATCAGACGCGAGCTTCACTGATTTATTATTACGATGTCTGCATCTTGGGAAAGCAGATTTTAAAAAAAAAAGTCTAATTCAAAGCTGCAGAGGCTGACATTGAGACTTTTGTTCCAGCAGCTATTTCTCATTGCATTCTTGCACTAATTGTTCATCTATCGTCCTCCTGTGCCAAATTCAGAGAGACAATATCCCTACATGGAGCTGAGAGTTTTCTCTTATCTCGATCGTCAAAACACAAAAGGGGGGGGGGGTGAAGATATTCATGCACCGCTGTGCTTTGCTTTGGCAACGTTGCCAGATAGATGAGTCACACAAATAATCACACTGATTGTGTGTGACTGATGCTGCCGCTCGGCTGTAATTGTAGAACTTAACAGGACCTGTAAAGTGGAGCTGAAGGTGACCTCGGGACAGACCACAGAAATGTTCCATTTTGATCCGTTTCTCAAAAACTGATCACCATTTTTCCAATATACCCCTGACAATTAAGGCTGTTGATGATTTCCCTAATTTGCACTAAATCAAACATCGTTTTATAGATATAAGTGGTTAAATGAAACAGATCTGTCCATAAAAAGCAGGCGGATAATTTATAATCTCGCGGCGTATTTGTGCACATTAAGCCTACGTACTTCACACCTTCCACTGTAGTTAATCTTTTATTTATGAGTGGAGGCCCACACATTCAGCCCACACTGTTTTAGATACTAATGTTAGCTGTTACAATGATGAGATTAACTGTATAAGACTGAAAGGTATTACTGCAGAAACGGCAAGAATGCAGCCTCAGTCTCAGCAGATGTACAGGTATGCTCCAACAAAGTATAGACAAAGTCTACAATACTGCATAACAAAGTCAGAGAGAATCTCATGACTTCACCAACACAAGGACACGAGGAACAGTGTGACTTGTATTTACTCAACAGATGGTCTAGATGACTTTTTTGGTTTTCTTTACCAGTGGGCACAACACAAGGTCTTTGTTATGACTCTAATCACAAACCAGTGTCTACTATCCACTGCTGGAGCTGTGTGTGTGTGTGTGTGTGTGTGTGTGTGTGTGTGTGTGTGTGTGTGTGTGTGTGTGTGAGACCATACTTCATCAATCTGTTAGCAGAGCAGAAAACCTCTGCATCAGTTTTTTAATTATATTATTTTACATATATTAAATATTGGACCTGGCAGGAAAAAAAAAATGCTTAAATGCTAGTGTTGTGCTCAATGTTATTATGGTCTTGTGTTACATAAATAAATAAATTATGCATCGATAAGTATTTGCAATTTAGTTACTGGCACAGCTTTAAAAAAAACACACCTATACTGATATGGATGATTGTTTAAAATCAAATTGCCATGTTTTTTCTAGGCCAAATCTAACAAACTGACTTATTTTTTGGCACAAACACACACACACACACACACACACACACACACACACGAAAACAAAGAAAGACAAGATACTTGTTTGTATCTTTAAAAAACAAGACTAGAGAGAAAACACCCACAGAAACACACACACACACACACACACACACACACAGACAGACACACACCATCTGCCCACAGACGTCGCCCGAATGCCTCGCGCTCCCTGACAAAACAATTCGACAGGATTCCTCCAGTAATTTCAGATTCCAGTATCCTGCCTGTTTCCTACACACAGTTACAGGAAGCCAAAAAATTTAGCACTTAACACTCATTACTGCATACACTACGACTCAGGCAAGCATTCCACGAAGTGCAGACATGCACATGGACATAGCACTGCAGAACAAACAGAGAAGTCAGTGCGCTGATCAGCACTGAGCAACAGCAAATAAAAGTCAGACATGATTCATATATTCATATATTTCATTCCTGTAATCTGATTGCTTTTGCACAAACAGTACAGCAGTGAGGAGTGTCATGTGTACACAATCATGTGTGACACTATCGGACAAGTTTCACATGCCTCAGCTTGCACATATTTTGTGTTATCAGCTGGACTGTATGCATCAGCTGTGTGTGTGTAAGTGCATGTGCGACTGCCTTTGTTCCAGTATTTGGTGTTGGCATGCTACCATGCACAACTACCATGCTAACCGAATTTCGACGTAAGTCGGAACATACATTCATATGTAAGGTAGATACTAAGTTGTGCCACTAGATGTCGCCATAACACCACTCTAAAATAGGAGTTTACTAGGGTGAATTGCCTTTTGTCCCTCTTGACACACCGTAGGGGTTGATATCGCGAGTGTAATGAGCATTTCCTTTAGATTTCTGCTATCAACCATGTAGACCCTGTGTTGTGAATAAACCTACGGTATTGTCACGATCCCGAACCCATCTGTGTCCGTGTGCATCTACTTACCGGCTACCGCTGCACCCCCCTGCCAGCCGTCCATTTCACATAAGTAAACACAACGCAGAGTAGCCTAGCTGGGCTGTGGAGGTGCTGGAGAGCCGGCACCAACTAGTTCCCGTGCGTAGTCTGTACGTATTTACTGGGCAAACCGCTTAAGCCGAAACAAGGAAGTTCATGGGAGATGTGTCGTAACCACGAAAACGACGTAATTCGCGACCGACGTAACTCGAGGACCCCCTGTGAGAGTGTGTGTGTGTGTGTGTGTGTGTATATATATATATATTGTATAGTATACTGTATATTGTATATATAGCCATGGTGCTAGAAGAAGAGATACTTTATTTATCCTGGCTAAATGGTATTTTTTGCTATTTATTAACACAAAAGAGGCTGAAATATGATTAAGGCTTTAGATTAAAGTCACTACTTTTATTCTGAAGGTCATTTTAATTCTTAAACTAAACATCATGTGTTGAGCTCTTCATCTCTTCATCCTGCTGCAGCTGTGCCTCATTACCGTGACAGCTTATGGTTTGAGAACGGTTTTTAAAAAAATTATATAGATGTTTTTGACAACATATTCCAGGTATGTCAAAATCTGGGTCACGGCACGAATTTGATTTGATCTGTTAGACATCACCTTACATCGTGTTTCCAAAGCTCGAAAACTGAGCAACTGATGTGAGCATTTGTTAATTTTAAAGTAAAAGCTCAAGAGAGTTTCCAGGATTTTTTTTCCTGGTAAAATTTTCCATTTATAGAGTATAACTGCTATATATGGTCTATATTAAAAATAATAACATAAATAAAATAATATGAATTCACTGTGCCATGATATTTTTTTCTTGGTTTGTATTGCTGTATCAGTCTGCAGTATGTAGGGGTGACTGAAACTAGAACATCAAAATATTTTTATGACCATAGATGTATTGAAAGGGTAATAATCTAATTTAAACTAAGTTCGTCTAATAAGCCAAACCTATGCGGCCAATCAATACTGATATTGTGTTTGCACAGAAACATGATGCGATGCAGCAGCTCTCTGAGTGGACTGGTCATATGGTTGATGCAGACCAGGGAACAGGTAAGAGTCAAATCTATTGTCCTCTTCTCCATTTTATAATACATCAAAGAACACAAAGAAAACAGGTAACCCACTGGCACCTAGCTGATCCTGATAGGAGGTTAGTGTACATTCATCTTATTTGGCAGGGAGAGACAAATGAGCCCGGGTCCCCAGCTGAGGCCTTGATTTCTTCCTTGATGGACTTTTAACAGGGACAAAGGCAGGACAACACACACACGGACCCACTCTGCCGGACCTACTTAGTGACAATAACACACTTACTGTCCTCCACAGCAGAACTGGCATTTGTCAGTTCTGCTGTGCCCTCATTGAAACAAATGATGTGAATGCATATCCGCTTTCGTCATAAACATGCTGTAGTAAGAGTGAAATGTTGCGTAATACTGTGAAACAGTGAAAAGACTGATTTTACCCGTGACTGTGGCAAACCCCAGTGGAACATGACAGATGCAAACATCTGCATCCCTGGCTTTGTTGCGCTGGATGAAAGAAAAGATGGAGGAAATATGTGCAGAGTCTTGTGTAGATGTGTTGTTATGTTTCTGTGTGTTTACCTCAGTGCCATAGATGTGCCGTTGACTGACGCAGCAGAGCACGGCCTGTGGGTTTGTCTATAGGAGCAGCTCCCCTGCCGTGCGTAACGCTCATCCCCGCAGCAGAGGATGACCAGGAACGCCCTCCGAAAGGCCCGGTTCAGAAAGGCATACAGGAAGGGGTTCAAGCCTGAGTTGATGTAGCCGAGCCACAGCCAGGCTGTCCACAGCTGCCAGGGCACCGAGTAGTGAATAAAGGGGTCCACCACATTGGTAATGAAGAACGGTGCCCAGCATAGGCAGAAACAACCCATTATCACCGCCAGCGTCTTTGCCGCCTTAGTCTCAACGCGCATGCGGCTGTTCGCCATAGGAACCTGCTCTGAGGAGGAGGTGCTCGTTGTCGTCCTAAGGCGGCAGCGCTCTGAGGGATCTGAGGAAGTGGACGACCTCGCAGCAACGACAGGAGACGTCCCAGGAAGAGGAGCAGAGCCGGCGCGCTGCAGCGTCTCAATCTGCCGTGCGTGGCTCATGGCGGTGACGTAGATCCGTTGGTAGGCCAGGACCATGAGGGCGAGCGGGACGTAGAAGGCCACTGCAGAACAGATGAGGGCGTACGGCTGGTTGACCAGAAACACGCAGCTCGTGTCGTTGGAGCTTCCCGTCAGTGCACGCCTCTCCTCGATCTGGACGGGTAAAGAAACACAAAAACAGAACAAAACACAAAATCAGTAACTAAAATGCAACTTCAGTGCAACCAAAGTTCATCACTATCAATATGTGTCTCATTGATTCGATCAGTTCTTGGGGCTTTGATTGGAGTTTCAGTGTCAAACTCTGAATTCTGAATCTTTGTAAGACGACTTCATAAATAAGAGACAAACGTAACACACGCCATACAAAATAACTTTAAACCTGGCTTAAACATGCAGACATGAATAATCCACGACACATCACATCAAGCCAGCTATTTTAAAAAAAAAAGAAAAGGTTGCTGTTTGGATGCAGCCTGTGTGAACGAGTTGCGTATTTCATTTCGAGAGGCTGCATAAATCCATCTACCCCCGTGTGCGCGTCCTGCAGCTCATTTCAGCTCTGAAACAACCTCACGCCGAAACATTATCCAAACCTGCGGTAAATGCGTGTTGAGGTTGTCTTTGCTCACAGCAAGAGAGGGACTGGAATTGCTTTGCGATCACTGCATTACCGTGTCGTTGTGCGAGGGATTGGAAATGTTATTAGAAACAGGGAATATTAGGTTGGAAGGGTTTCAGCTTCACTTACCCCCACAGGAAGAACATCTCCCTCTTTAGTCATGACAGGGAGCCGTATGACCTCTTCAGGGGGATACGTGGTTAAAATATACAAGTTTGTTCATTTTTTTTACAGCTTATTACTGTTTGACCGCTTTCCCCCCCTGATGCACTTACAATGTCCTCAATGCCGATGGCGTTCCAGCTTTGCATGATGGGTAAGAAGGAGATGAATGTGGGGATGAGCCAGCAGCTGCTGAGCATCACTGCCACTCTCACTGGGGTCATCTTGTGTCTATAGACGAGCGGTTGGCAGCAAATGGCGTAATACCTGGATGAACGCACGCAGACAGACACACAAAGGCACCGCACTGCACAATTTGAAATATTTTCCCATAAACTGTCAAACTCGAAACTGTTTTATTATGTCTTTTTACAAACGGAGCGATCAGACTGTGTTTTAAGTCTACGGAGTCCCAGGCCAGAACATGGTGTGATCAAATCACGTCCAATATATATTGGCATCATAAATATATGTAGCAATGTGGAATATAAAGGAATTCAAAAAGTCCAAATATTTTATGACTCCTGAGAATTAAACACAGAATATATTTGGATGAGCCAAGCAAATAAGCTGTCACACTGAAAATTAAATTTACTACACCTTCTCTTCTTTTACCTAAAAAGCTGAGAACATTTGTCCAAATTTCTCATCGGAGTTTGCTGGCACATGGTTGTAGTTTCATTCTATTCCTCAATCTACGCGCTGACAGAGAATGTTTTTAAATATGCAAGTGTGAATCTCTGAGTCTGATACGTCTCAATGTAAGAAAAGGCCATTCATCAAAACCCATAAATATGGTGCAAATCCATGTTGTCATGTCTCTCTCACACACAGACCTGTCCAGTGCGATGCAGCAGAGGTGCAAGATGGACGCCGTAGTCAACAGGACGTCCAGAGATGTTCGGACGAGGCAGAAAATCTCTCCGTACCGCCACTGGCCAGTGGTCAACTCAATCGCAGCGAACGGCATCACGACCACTGCAACCAGCAGGTCGGCGAATGCCAGCGACACAATGAAGTAGTTTGTCTTCTTCTTCCTGAGAGAAAACAAGACAGAGCTGAGGATGTGGCCACAAAAGTTACAGGTAAAATATCATTGGTTAGAGTGCAAAGTGCAGACATGACAACACTGAACTTCTGCCCACATGTACATTTTAAATGTATTTTTTAATACTTCTTGCATTCGAATTTTTCAAATACAGTATTTTCTGCTTGTCGTTACAGGCACGACCAATGGACACCAGTGGTAAAAAAGCCAACAGTCTCACCGTAGATGTCTGTCCTTGCAGAGCGCCACCATGACCAGCAGGTTGCCAAACACCGTCATGATAATAATGATGGAGAGGAAGATGGTGAGTACGATCGTCTCCAGTGAGCTCAGGAATTCCTGCTGCCGCTCTTCATCTTGTTGATGTTGTTGTTGCCTTGCGTTTATCACGTTATCCAACAAACTATCCAACAGTAAAATATATATACATATATATATATATATATACATACACATATACACATATATTAGAGATAATATCCGATAATATCAGCCCATATTGGCATAAAAAATTTAATATCGCAACTTATCAGTATCGTTTTTTTTTCCTTTTTTAATGACTCAACTGTTACACAACGTGCACATATTATACATCAAACTCTTCTAGTACTTCTCCTCTCACTCAAAATGTCAAAATATGAGAGATGTGATGTATAGTTTTTCAGATATTTTTGTTTTGCTTTGTTTATGTTTGTTTGTTTGCCTGAAATGATTTAGGGTTTTTTTGGAGGGGGGCGCATATGTCGGTGTCGGTGGATATCAGTATCGGAAATTAATGGTTGGACAATATGGGTATATCGGAAGCCAATAAATCAAACATCCCTAACATAAAAAAACAATAAAATGGGAATATTTCACACCATTTCTCTTAGATCTGTCTATATAGTTTTATATATATATATATATATATATATATATATATATATAAACCATGTTGTGGGATGTAATTATAGTAATAATAATATTAAGAATTTTGAATACAAGTTTTGAAATGAGAGATCCAGTTTAGTAAATAAATGATAAATAATATAGGTTTATTTATTGAATTTATTGATGATACTTACTATTGAGGTGACGCTGTGGCCATTACTGGTCATCTGCATTGAAGTCCGCAGAGGCGATTCCTCATCACCCCATGCTTTGGCTCTGTTCACACACACACACACGCACACATGCACACACACACACACACAGTCAGTCTGCATTTTCTAGAAATAGTAGCCAGCCTGCATGTACAAACTGGTTTCGATTTGTTTGTTTGTCCTGCGCCAAAAAAGGCAATAGTTGTGCCTCAAATCATTTGCTGGATCACAGCTTGAAAGCATCTGATATTTATCGGGCAAATCAGCTGCAACAGGCCGCAGCTGCGTCTGCCAGAATCCATCTGTAAGTTACTTTGTCTTCGTAACATTATGATAATGCCAGCGTTTAGTGAGAAACACTGGTGAAATTCTTCCCTTTCCCCTCTGCAGCGAGGTCAAAGGTCAGTGGGCAGCTCTTGAACAGCACAGATCCTGGTTCTCCCTGTTGAAGGTCAGTCTGTTTGACCCCACAGCCCTTATTTAACATGGTAAATAAGGTAAACCTCCTGATTTTACCACCTACAGCCCGAGGCAACAGAAACAGGACAAGTAGTTTACAAACAGATAAGGGAGGTTAAAACGTTCGCTGTGGGTCATCGTCCACCTGGACAAAGTAACCTGTCAAATTATTGACCTGATTGTCATCATACAGCATTGTGTGTTTTTGCTTTGTTAAAAGCTATAACCATATTTAAATTATAATTCACGTTTTTCTCTATGAGGTATCCTTACTGCCCTTTTACTACTACTACAATCCCCTTAAGTCCAGGCTTTACAGGGTCCCTGAGTGGTCTGACTTGTCTCATCTCAGAATAGATACAGTTACAGTAGAGGTCAGCCTGGCTGGTCTCGATTTGTCGGACGGTCTCCAGAGACTAAAGAGCTCGACAGCTGTTCCAGTTCTGACTGCTGCAGACATCATCTTCTTCCACATATACATAACATCAGGGTTGTTAAAAATATGTTGCCCTGACAATCGAGCCAAAATTGAAATGAAAACAGAGGAAGGTTCGGGGGTGTTTTCTGTCAACATCTTCACTTTCTGGAGAGAAGCGGAGAGAAAACACAGCCCTGATAGATTACACCAAAGCCTCATTGTGCTTGGCTGAAGAACACAGCCTACATACCATGTGTATAAGGCCTGTCGGACTAAATGTTCTTTGCACATGTGGACCATGGACAAATTCAACAACGATAAGGCCCATGTCTATAGATGTAAAACCTTCCCCAACACCACCATCTTTGGAGGTCTAGTACCCACACAGATGTTTTATGAGGACTCCAACACATAGATCAATTTCTTGATCTAAAAACACCAAATACCAACAAGTTGGTGAAAGAATAAGTCGGCTCAGCAACGGGGCCCAGATTGGATTCAGCTTGGCATTCACACTGCAACAGCACAACGGAAAACGAGTGATGTAGAGCGTTATCCTATTTGCTCTCTCCTCCCCCTCTCACGCACATCATCATCATCACTGGACAACAGCACAACCTACCCTCCTACTCGTTCTTCACGCGGTTCCTCACACGTCAGACTCTTAGAAATGAGAAGATATTAAAGCAGTGTGCAGGGACGTTTTCTATGCATGGATATCTAATCAAAAACAGTTCAGACATACGACCATGCCATCATAGTGGCACATTAAGGGATAACATCAGGGACATACTATGTCCTCATTTTGTGAGAGATTATGTGCCAGATTTTATACCAAGCCACTGAATCACTGTTGAGAGATTTAAATGTGGATCTAACGTTCTAGCGACAGGCTGACATTACCATCTGCCATAGCTATGTCGCTAGAATAACAAATCAACAAAATAACCCGTATCACGGCGGGGATTAATAAAGAGATCAATTCAAGTTCGGGTTAAGGTACGACATGTATATTTGTTCATAAATGCTGTCAAAACGAATTGTTTTAATGGATATTTATATTAAATAAGTAGAGCGATTGACAGACAGATAAAAACAGGCAGACAGACGGTGTAGGAGGACTGAGTGACTCATCTGATGCGAGCTGTAATTAGACGACGCTAACTCACCATCTGGGAAACTTAGTGAGCAGCAGAACCGGGCCACCTGATAACTCCTGAACATCTAGCCCTGCCGTGTACGTGGCAGCGTTTTAGTTCCGGACAACGTGAAACGCACTCTTGATGTAATCATGTCACAACAGAGAATTAGTTTGCATGTGTGCATTTCGGCAGGCTTTTGCCCACAGACTATTTCTATTGTGTTGTGCTTCGTAGTAGAAAAAAAAACAAATGCAGCAAATTAAATTATCTTTATTTTGTTTGTTCTCTTGTCAGGTGGGAAACAAATAAGCCTACGTCTCACATAATCTCGCACCTCAGATTGTAAGAGGGCTGAGCCATTTGTATGTGTGTGTGTGTGCGCTTAAATCCATTTTTGTTTGTTTGTGCGTGGAGGAGGAGTCTCTCACACTGTTGCCAAGGAGATGGAGAGGTATCATGTTCTGCTGTCTATCGTCCTGTAGTTTTAAATGTTTGGGAGTAAGGGAGGCTGGCTCCACTATTGGCTCATCCTAATTTATTTACTGTCTGCGTTGCTGCTACAAATCAGTGTCATGGTATTAAAGACAAATCCAGTCTTCTGATAAACGGTACGAAAAACCAAAACATCACTAAAACTATCATAAAAAAAAAAACTCGACACAGTCATATACTGTTCCGTCATTCCCAGACCCGTATGATTGAACAGTATATAACAGTACTTATCCGAATGAGCCAGACAGTCAGGGAAATAAGAAATCCTCAGGCAATTTTGTGTGGCCGTATTGTATTTTGTTCTACTTTCTGATGATTGTGCGTTTCTGTGCTGAATCCCTCACTTAGTGTTGGCGAAGTGAGCCCTTGACCTTTTTTCATTGTGTTTTTGGAGTAGTGGAGTACTGCTGGAATGCTGTAGATGATGTTTACTCATATGACAAGCGTTTCCCCAAATGGTCGTGCCTTGAGCCTCAGCGAGAGGGCAAGTGTGTTTGTCCCAAGGTAATTACATTTACCATCCGCACAGCTGCACAAGTTCAAATTCAGCACATCAGGTTGCCATTTCTTACTTATACTTAATTACTGCGTCTCTAAATCCTAAAATTCCCTCTCAGTTCATCTGAGATCTGTTTCCCTACACTTTAGTGAAAACGTAATTTGATCTGGAACCTTTTTTTTTAACGACATTATAAACGACGACAGATATTTCATATGCTAGTGAGTTCAGAGAGTTGTCATGATTGTGTTGGAGCTTGTCAAGAGGCGACAAATATCTTGGTTCCTGTTTTTTATGGCTGCAGAGATTAAAGATCACCAAACAGAAAGCAAGAACCATGTCAGCTTTGCTCTACAATGATCAGCCAAAGACAAATAACACCATCCGGTTTCTCACACACACACACACACACACACACACACACACACTGAGAGGAGGAGTTCTGATATACAGTATTATATTAACTGAGCAGCAGGAAACAGAGGTATTGGAGAAAGTTTGCTGAAGAACTACCGGTAATTGGTGTTGGACACATATCAAAAACTATGAAATACTGTCTCACCACAACAATTTGCCGTCACATCAACACGCGCACAAACTCATCTCTTGGCTGGGTTTTTGAAAAAAAAAATGGAAAATGTATTTAGAGTAAACACAATATCATCAAAACCCTGCAACACAAAACCCTTTGTCTCCATCTTTGTTGCTCAGCATCAGTGAAGCAGTCTACTCAGTGCACTTACTGACCTTTTAAAGTTTGAGTATTACACAGAAAGCTGTTGCTGCAACACAGAGAAATAGAAATACTGTTTATTATTCACAAACTCGACATACCTAGATTGCGCAGGATACCTAGAATCCACAGCCTCCAGGGGGAGAATGTGTAACGGTAGCTCAGAATAGTTTGCAGTCAGAACAGACCCTGCTGGACAAAGTCTGCTGAGGATTAAATCATTATCTCAAACCAGGCTCTAACGTGAGGGAATATTCGTTATAAAGGTTCATTTATAAAAAAGAGCATTTTCTTTTATCCACAATCCTTTGGTTGTGTGTGCGTGTGAACTCGACCATATGTGATTATACTGAATTTAGAGTTCATGTGGACCCCTTAAAGAACACTGAACGCCAATTCAGCAGTTAAGCGAGAATGAATGTGCACTGAAAAACAATGTGAACAACACACAAACTTGTGGCTGCAAGCAAGCAAGCAAGCATGCACATGCACACACACACATGCACACACACACACACACACACACACACACACACACGCACACACACACACACACACACACACACAGTTATGTATGAAATACCAAGCAGGCTGCAGAAATAAACATCCACTATCTGCCTCCCTATGGATTTAGTTACTACTGAGCAGTTTCCCCACTTTCTCATAGAACCACTGTCTCCATCAATATTCCGGAAAACTTTGGGCTTAAAATACACTCAAGGGATTAAGTGTATACAAAAAATACACACAAAAAAAAAACATTTCGCATTCAGATTCTATGCCAAATTAAACAATTAAACATTAAGAACAAGTATTTCAAATGGCGTGTTTATCTACATGCTTTGCATAGCCCCCCTTTCAGTCACAATATTAAAATAAAACTCTGCTGGTCCACTGTGGAGACACAGACATGCAGCAAACTATGTGCACATTTATTTTCCTCATCTCACAAAATCAGCGCCCCACCCAAAATAACAGAAATATCTTCCTTGTTCCACTAAGAAAAATACCTGTACCTGTCCTTCTGCATCTTTCACAAGCGACTGTAAGTCCAGGAAGACATAAATTTAATTCTAGATGCGTTAATGGTAGACTAGACCACCACGGTTAAACTTCACTCTCCGCACAACAGCTAATTATTACATTCAAGATGCTGAAGATGTACCTACGCTTTGTTATTTTGGCATTTATAGATCACTGCACCCCAGATCCACATCTAAGAGAAAGCCAGCATGTGCTCGTGCATAAGGAAGTTGGAGAATGTCAAACGAGCATCAAACGCCTGCATGCACGCCTGCAGTGCCATATTCATTAGATGAATATGGCACTGTAACCCAACTCTATCCCAACCCTTCTCCTGAAATCTGCTTTTCATAGTGAACAAATGGAAACCGATACAAATTATACATTTTTATACTGTGTCAGCATTGGGTTCAAAGAGCCAGCCTATTGTATTGTTAAATTTACCACCATTACCACAAGGTGACTTGTCTCTTTTAATAAATTAAAGGCAAAATGTAGACAAATATGCTGCTTTAGGTGAGGTGACACTGATAATGAATAAAGCCTGGCTGCCCCGAGGAATCAGGCTAATGAGTTGGTGATGGTTCAGACCTAAAATTAGCCTGAAGGCGGTGGCTCTCTCTTAAATGTCTTCAGGGGGTGGCTAATAAGGACAGCACAGTGGGTGATAGTGGGGACGTCAAAATAACCTTTTCACCAGGGCTGATCCCTCTGAAATCACTTCCACGCTGCGAATAAGATACTTTACCTCATATATTCCCAGGGACAGGTTACTCGAGTGCACTCACTGTCTCTCAGCACTAGTTTGCTTCACCTGCCTGATTCATTTACATACGCTCATTCCTGGGAACCGGCCAGTGCTGGAATATTGCTCGGTTTCTGGATGAGTATTTTTTTTAAGATAATCCAAATCAGATTTAATTTTTTTTTTTAAATCCAGATTCAATTTTCTCTGCAATAAATGTTCTAATAATAGTAGACTAACCAATGAAAAATATTTATTTTGTATTCCTCACAGATGCTGCCAGATTTTAAATAACAAATTACACTAATGCCTGCGTAGTTAAATGATGGCATAGTGTGTGTAATGCGTTTTGCACAAGTCCAAATGCCAAAAGATGTTGGCACACTAATCCTAGTTTGGACTAGGGAACAAAATAAAGCTTATTTATTGTCAAAGTGGGGAATTATACAAAAGCGTAAAATAAACAAGTCAACAACGACCACGTTGCCACATAATCACACATTACCACTGCGGTGAGCAGAAAAACATCCCAGAATGAACAACAGCTCATCAACCTCGGGATGCAGGGAATTTTGGCACAACTTACTTCCAGTGTGCACAAAAAAGGGAAAAGGTCTTATGAGGTAAACGCTCCAGCGACACACACACACACACACACACACACACACACACACACACACATATATAAAGCAACTTTTCAGCTTGACCTTTACCACAGACCTAGAAAGAAGCAACGAGGACACTCCAGGTTTTCCCCTCATAACTACCATTTATGAACCTTTTCCACTCATCTTCTGTAGGTTTACCCATACACACTATCACATGACTCCAGTGACACAAGTCATGTCATAAAACCATAAAACCAAAGGACGTTCAACTAAAGTTAAAGCTGCCATGATTCTCCCATATAAATATAATTATGTATCCTCACTAAAGTAAACCTGGACGTGTCCAACCTGTTTGCCTTTTATTCACTGAATATCTTCATTAATCAGTACCCTGGGTATTAATTCATTAATGAAATAACCTGTTGCCACATCGATGTCAATCTATCAAAGAGTTAATGACGTGTAACTAAAGCGCAACAAACTATGAACAGTCAATCAGAGAAAATGATACTGAGAAGAGTTGTTATTGCTTTAAACTTTTCCTCATCAAAAACTAAAAAAAAATAAAAAATAAACAACTGGCGCATAGCCTGACTTAATATCCTGACAGTCTCGTGCAGGTATTTAATCAATGATTCATTAATCGTCTTTAAACTTCCCCCCCACCCTCTCTCTTTTCTCCATAGCCCAACGTGCGCACCTGTGCCGGGCTCCTCGCCTCCGCTGCTCCGGTCCAGAGGCTCGTCTTCCTGGCTCACATGTTCCAGCTGGAGCGGAGGAAAGGTTCAGAGCGATCCGACGTGCACATCTGATGAGTGACAACAGGCTGCAGTCCGCCCGCTGCTGCTGCTGCTGCTGCTGCTGGTGCCACTGAGGGGGGTGGAAGGTGTGTGATCGGTGCTGCCACCCTGTGGCTGCAAGATGCAATGAGACAGAGGAGCGGTGCAAGACTGGGGCCCCAAAGACATAAAAAAAAAAAAAATCAACCATCAAACAGCACATCAGCATTACCTGTAAGTATAAAATGACATATGTGAGACCGCTTGAAAAAAGGCTGAAATACCCTGTGGCATTCCAATAACAGTAACATAATTTTATGTCTATTATTTTTTTTTGTAAAAGTCACCAGAGGGAAGAGGTTTTATTTCTTCTCACGTTGTTTCTGAGCTGATGGAAGACGAGACAAAAACATCAGACAGACAAAAACATCGACACTATCTGAAATCCCTGTTAGTATTTTTTAACGTTAGATATTCTACATGTTTGATCGTTTAAAACCACACGTATAAGTGTATTTTGTCATACTTATTATTTTAAGTATTTTCTAATAATGTATTGCACTTTTTCGTTTATTATACATATTACTTTATTATTTTTACTTATTTATACTTTTTTTTTAATTTCCCGACATCAGCTGACGCATCACTTCCGGTGTTGCTGGCTACTTCTCGGTACGTCAGAGAAAACAGCAACAACAATGAGAGCGGGTCGTCACCGCAGAGCTTCTCGCATTAAAGAGACCGACAGCAGCAGTCAGCGATGATAGAGGAATTAATCTGAACCCGAACGTCGTGTCAGTAAAGTTTTATAGTCATTGTTGTTGCAACTAAACGTCGACTTTACAAACAGGTCGACGTTGCGTCATCAACGCCGGCCCAGGATGTCCAGGCTACCAGGAAATGCAGGTGTCTCGTTGCTGGGCGACAAGTCGCTGGAGTTTTACCGGGACCCGGTGAGCTTCTACCGGCACAGGATGGAGAAACACGGGGGCAGAGAGTTTCAGTCCCGGCTGCTGAACAGACCAACCGCCTTCATCTGCTCCGTGCGGGGGACGAGAGAGCTGCTGTGCGGTGTGTTGTTGTTGTCATTGCTCAGTCACATGCTACAGGTGTCGCATTTTTTTGTGTTATTATTTTTTTTTAAAAAAGAAAAAACTACTATAACTGTGGATAATCAACTGGAGTTGAACAAATATCAAAACTACCATAACTGTGGATAATCAACTGGAGTTGGATCACACATGAAATAAATATATTAAATTTAAATATTCAAAGTACCAACTGAAATAATCATTTTAAAATTCATTTTAGCATTGCATTAGGACGAGTTTTCAGTTACGTTCGTGAATTCTGTTAATTGTTCATTTTGACAAATGCGCACACCTGGAATCGAACAAACATTCGTGTGTTTGTGTGTGAAGAGCGTGGACATGCATGTTAATCATGTTATGTTATCTGTTTCAGAGAAGACCAACATGTTTCTGAAGGATCCCACTGACCTGATGACCAACATGTACGGCGACACTATCGTCACCACTAATGGTAAACACACATACAAATACTACAACACAGACTGTCTACGATAGCATTTAAATGTTGACATGTCACAGCATCAGTGCATCAAGTTTCTGCCTAATTGCTAAATTTTAAATATTTCAATTAAAGATGGTATATTGACTGGTCACGATTTACATGTGAATATTAAACAATATTTAAAATGAATCTAAACAAAGTAAAGGAGCTTAGATTTTTGGACTGTTGGTCAGACCAAACAATTTGAAGACAATTTCCGAAAGCTAAAAAAAAATAGAGGACCATGTATTTCTCTTTCAGGTGAAGAGGCATGTCTGCTCCGTCTGTCACTCACCAGCCTGTTTACAGGAAGCTGTCTGGAATCATCAAACGATTATATGCGAAGGTAGTGATAGTTATAGCAGTAGTGGTTTAATATCAAATCATAATGTTTCCAGCCTTGTGTTCATTTATTGCCATTAGCTGCAGTGATATATGAAGTGAAAATACTCCCTCGCAGTTACTTTGAAATGAGAACGTGTGGTTTTTTTGTTTTGTTTTTCGCTGCAGTGTCTGTGTGCGCTGTCTGAAGGAGCTCTCTCTCAGGTAGAACTTAAAATAAATCTCTAGCGCTCAAAGCATTTACATTTTATCCTCTTTTGTACAGACTTTTGTCCGTATTTGCTCCCATATTACCCATGTTATCTGTGTATGTGTAGTGGACGGCCAGAGTGTGTCTACTCTGTCTTTAAATATCTGGGGACGGAGTTGGTTCTGGGCGTTTTCCTGAATGTAAGAGCGGAGGAGCAGCCTGAGCTCTTCCAGGAAATCATGCAGCTCTGCACCCAGCACTGGCATGGTAGGGATATGCCGATACGCTGTGTACACAAAGAACGCAACTTGCTTCATAAGTGGTTGATGAAATTGTCTCATGTCACACTTGCTCGCGCTTATCAGTCATTTATCGTGTTTTGCAATGCAGCTTTGCACAATCGCACAAAAAAGTTCCCCTTTTACTCATTGTGTGTTTTCTCTGCCGCTGCAGGACTGATCTCTGCCCCGGTGAATGTGAAGGTTCCTCTGTGGTCATCCGGTTTCTCCACTGCTCTGGACGCCAGAGACAAACTGATGGCCATCATTAAAGACAAACTGGAGAATGACACACAGGGGTGAGACTGCATCTCGTGCTGCGCTTCATACACACAAACAAGATTCAAGATAAACTTTATTGTGTAACGAAATGGGAAAATTATTATTGAGTAATTGCAAATATCACAGTGATGGCATTATATTTTATCGCTTGTATTTCTCTCTCCCATTGGGCCTCATTAGGTTTGTTGGCTCTCTTGGCTCTTTGCCGCTGCCTGACTCCAGCTCTGCCTCCCAACATCTTCTGCTGTTCATCTCCGCACTGATCCCCAAAGCTTTGGCGTCGCTGCTCACCTCCTTCACACTGGCTCTCGCTGGGAAAGAGCAGGTACACACAGGCAAAAGTGTGTAAAATGAAGACAAAAAAAAACAAGGCTTGGCAGCTCAGTAAATTAACACATTAAAAAAAAACTATTTACAGGAGGAGTCTCGTCAGAGAGCGAGAGAAGACCCTGAATACCTGCATAATGTACTGCTGGAGGTGCAGAGACTCTGGCCTCCTTTCATTGGTGGACGCAGAATAGCAGCTCAGGTAGGAGAGCTAAGCTGGAAACCGATTGTCAATTTAATTGTAATTTTTTCATGTGGATGAGGCCACAGTTTTTTGTGTTTTTTGTGTGATACCTTCCTTTCCTGTAGATGGCGACAGATTACAAGAGAAACAGTCTCCATAGCATACAGCACCAGGGGGTGAGCGAGTGGACAGGAACATTTTACAGTGCCTTATACTAATGGTGGAATAAATGCCCATTCTGTTCATTTCATATGTTCATTTAGCGACTTATCAACCTGACTCTTTCACTTTGTGTTGGTTGGTTGCTGGTGTCCTTTATAATAATTGTATTACTTTTGCGATGTTTGCTTTTGCATCAAGTTTGGATGATTTTACCCGAATACAAGGTTTTTCAAAAACCCCCAGGTTATTTTATTTGAGCACGCCAATTTTTCTTTTGCTAGCTGCTTATTCTGGGGTTGTGACATTCTGTCAGTGTGACCTCATCAAACAGGCTTATGCAACAGCCCAATCAGAGGCATTGATCCGTCTCTGTGATTGACCGGCTTGTCTCCGCCGGAAGGAAGGAAGGAAGGAAGAGAGGGAGGTGGGGGTCGGGGGTTGGTGGTGGAATGGGTGATGCGTGCTGGTAATGCTGGGACGCCGAGTCATTTTTCCACTTTCAGGAAACACGGCAGTACTTTTTGACCCAGAGAGTCCTCAAAAGGGCAGTGGGTTCATGACGTGTTGGGTTTGGAGACCTCTCAGAAAATGTGCATGGTCAGGTGTAAAGCGAGATGCAAGTGTTGGATCTAGACTGAAAAGAATTAATGAGTCGAGATGTTTACGTGTGCATGAAGTTGTGTGCAAAAGAGAAGGATTATTAGTATTCACAATCAGGTGGAAAAGGTTAAAGCTCCATCAGGTGGAACTAAGATATGCAATAGGTTTGGCAACATGATTGTGTCTAAGAGCAGGTCAGGGAGAGAATGAATACACACCTTTCAGGGTAAAACTGCGAGGAAAAAAGATTTTCCACTCCAGCAGAGAGAGGCGGAGAGAAAAATAAGAGAGAGAGAGAGAGTGTGGGAAAGAGAAACAGTGATCATGTTCCCTGGCAGTCCATTAGTGCAGCTACTAATGGAGGTAGTGAAAAGGTGAATTAAAAGGGTAACAATTGAGTAAGTAGCTTTTTGCCCCAAGGTGGCTCCTCTCTCCATAATAACCAGCTCGTTGCAATTTTGTTTAAAAGGGAGCTACAGTTTTCATTCAAGCAAAACATCAGGGTTAAAAACGTCTCCCATTCATGTTGGTCCAAAAAGGTATTATAGCGTGTTGTCATCATTTCACTGTTTCCAGGTCTCATTCAGTGCGGGTGGCGTGCAAAAACCACAAATTACAACAACAGTTCTTACAATACATGTGTGTATTGGACGTAAAGCACCAAAGTGCACACAGTTCACAGCAACTTAAACATGTGAAAACAGGGCTGTGAAAAGGGTATGATAATAGGAACATTTTTATAATTGGATATTATTACGATTTTTGGTCATTTATTAGATTCCACAATTAGTTGGATTGTGTTTTCTATTTTCCTTCTTTTATATATATATATGTATATATGTATGTTTGTATAGTAATGTCATAATTTTCTCTTGTTTTTTCCCTTGTCTTGTCAATGTTTGATTTAAAATTTTCACAAAATTGTTATCTGGACATAAAAGGATCTACAACATTCATATTGAATTAAATTTTATTTGTGTGCAGGACTCCACCCTCGCTGGATTTCATGTTCCAAAGGGTTACGGTGTGGTCTATATCAGCCACGGAGTCCACCGCGACCCAGAGGTGTTCCAGCAGCCAGACACCTTCCTGCCAGAGAGGTGGAGCGGGAGGTGAGGATGTTAGGTTTGTCTTTTGTTGGGCACAAAAAGACTGTCTGTGGGTCAACATCCTTCACCTTCTGTCTACTTCCTGATCTGATCAAACGAAACTCGATGTGGCTGCTCTCATTCTCATGTCTTTCTATTCATCCACTTCCTACATTCATCTTTTTATGTTCATTCATCTTCATTCACACCGGCGACAGTAACTGAGGCGAAAACTGTGAATGTATGTATGTAGGTAGCTGCTGCCATGGAAACTGGTCACCTGACACAATCTTGACTGTGTGTGTGTGAGGGTGGGGGAGGAATGGTGCCCTGTGGGGTGGGAATGGATTCAGAAAAATGAGTCAGAGAAGATCCTATCATATTTGCCTGTTATTCTTTATGCACGTGTGTTTGGCTCTTAGAACAAAAACAGGAAATATCCTCTTTTATACTGGGTATTCCCTCTTATTAATTAAACACAGCCACCATTATTCATCCTCTTTTAGTGGACGGCTGGTGGAAGTGTTAAGTGAATATAAATCAAATTATACATGAATATAAATAAGCATATTTTTACCAACATTATTGACGGCTGGGATTACCCTCTTTTCCTGGCCATTTTTAAATCTTGTTTTTTTATTATACCAATGCCTCATTACATTTTGTTTATATGTGAGGATTTAACTGTACAATGCAAGTTGACTGTTTTATACAAAGTTTTATTTTATCTACAGCTTTAGCACCCAGTTTTCTATCTTATCATGGAGGAGTCTTTTCAGTTACATTCTGGAAACACATGGAACATTGCTGCATATGGTGACATATGTCAAAAGAGCAAGTTAAAATAATATATAAAAAAAATAGCTTGAATTAAAAAAAATATGTAGATCATATGAGTCATTTTTTTGTGCTGAAAAGTGCCAGTGGCGCACTCAGTTGAAAAAAAAGAAATCTATGAATGAATTGACAGGTAACTGCTGCCATGGTAACCAGCCACCTCACACCCATTTTTACCAATGGGGATTCCCTCTGTGGTCTGCGTGTGCGCATGTGCGCATGCGTTTGTGTGTGTGTACATCCTGCACTGCGGGATGAGCCTGAATTGAGGGATGAGTCATAGGAGGTTTTCGACACAACGTGATGTAAAATTTAGAGAATATATCGTAAAATATAGAAAAGGGCTAATAAAAAAGCTTCTTTGTGTACTATACGTCATAAAAAAAACACCCAGACTACAAGGATTCTCTGCATTACAGGATACACCGCTGTAGTTTCCTTTACCTCAACCTTATATACACAATCAACC
Source organism: Trinectes maculatus (assembly GCA_016785345.1). Classification (NCBI taxonomy): domain Eukaryota; kingdom Metazoa; phylum Chordata; class Actinopteri; order Pleuronectiformes; family Achiridae; genus Trinectes; species Trinectes maculatus. The sequence goes on from JAFBJQ010000798.1 coordinate 464,492, forward strand.
TGCTGCTACAAAAATCTGCTGCAGAAAATTTACTGTTACGTCCCATTTGAGTCATGTGTAGTGACACTGCAGTGCCCAGATGTTTATTAAAACAATTATCCCTTTTTAATAAAATTATGAAAATTGACTAAAGTACGAGACGACACTGTCAAGATCAGATTTTTTAAAAATTGTGTTACAGCATGTGTACAGTAGTTATGGCTCTGAGCTGCGGCTCAACTGAGAATTTCCCTCAGGTTGAATAAATTAGTCGTCTGTCATTCTGTCTGTGTGTGTGCAGTTACAGTATCTCCTCCTTCAACCCTCTATCTATCTTCCAGTCTGTTTCTCTTTCCTCCGACTTGCTTCGTTCTCTGGTTCTCCATCTGTCCGTCTTCCTGGACTCTCTCTCTTTCCTGTCAGCCTTGATAGTTGCTTGGCTCCTTTCCTGTGCCACCTGGCTGTTTAATTTAATGACTGCAGCCCTATTACATAACATGCCCACCTACAATAACTACAGTGAACCACATGGCTTGTGTTTCTGTGCAATACTTGTGTATATTGTGTGTCCCAGTACGTACGTATATATCGCCAGTCTGTTCCCCAGTGTGGGTTTTTCCAGTTGGAAGCAAACAAAGGCGACAGTTTACCATCCTGTCCCCTCACAGGTTCTGGACTTAGAAAAGTGAATTAGAAACATAGCCAGATAAAAGTCAGAGCTGCTGCAGCAGTGCGTGTTCCTGTAAAGAACAGGAAGTGACTTTGTCCATTTTTATTTGAAGTGGATTAAAGATTACAGATGCAAATCAATTTGAAATTATTTGAAGTCTTATTCCAAATGGAGTGTACTGATTGGGGACTGCAGGTTTAATCGTATATTTAGTGTTTTAGAACACATTGTTGGAGAAAACGTATCAATTTCACAGTGGGGAAAGAAGGAGTACTATACTGTGTATACACAGTATACTACTACAGTATATCCTATCAGGAGAGGGGCTTGTCTGTTTTGTATCCTTTGTTTTTCATTGAGTTCTCTCACCAGCTACATTGCTAAGTCATTTTGCCCACAAGGCTTTTGTTCATCAGTTGTTTTCCCTATTATCTGGCCCCAGACCTATTTGAATGCCCAGCCAACTGTGAGACACTGAACCAGTCCACCTAAAAGCACTGAAGCAGTTATTTGGTCTGCTGTTGGAGAAAATAAACCTGTCATGTCCATTATTTATACATGTATTTGAAACCAGGTGCTTTGCCGCTACGCTGCGTTCAGGTCCACAGTTTGCTGCTCTCGAGTGCAGACATTTGTCTTCTCTGCACTGTTCCTCCATTTGTGACTGCTGAATGTTGCAGTGCACTGACACAATAACTTGAGCTTGTCGATAATTCAAACAATTTCTGCTTTTCATCAACCTGCAGAAAAATGTCCGTCATGTTTTATGAATCTCCTCTTAACAAATCAATAATTTACTGGATGACTTCATTGTTCTTGTGGCCTCAGAGTTCAGCATTACCCATTACAGTGTATAGAAGAAAAAGTAATCCTTCAATGTGCACATACTCAGCATATGTGATATAACCTGCTTGATAAGTGTTTGTTGTCTCATTTTTTACAAGACGGCATAATGCACTACAAGTCCTACTGTTACAGGATGGGCCTAATAGTACATTAAACCATTAGACAGATGCTGCAGAGAACACTAATATTCTTCCTCTGTGTGTGTCTCTAACTCACACATACACACTCACCAGACCCAGACTATACACATCACTAATGCTTCCTGTGTGCCTTTAATCAGAGCTCAGGTTTCAGGAAGGCAGGATGCATTAGCGGTGAGAGGAGAGGGGTGGTCTGCATCAGCAGGCTGTTGACAAACCTGCTGGTGTGGAACCAGCCAATATCTCATTATCATAAATATGTTTTGAACGGAGTTGCACCGGAAAGTTTCCGACGGCGTGTTACTGATTCCAGTTCCTGCTTTCTTATTTTGCACCATAATACGTATGCTGCTCAGAGAAAAGAGAAGTTTGTCATTTTGTTGGTCCACGTCGAGACCAGAGATCAAATTGGTTTTAATTTGAGGCATTTCATTTAAACCATAACTTTGCTATGTGGAGATTTTGACCTTTTTTTTTTTAAATCAGCGTTGAAAACGTGTGAAACTACTGAATGAAGAGGGTTTATTATTCACCAGCCAGCAACTGGTTTAGAGACAGTCTTGAATAACGTCCGCCCATCATGTCATCATCATCTGATTTTCATATGATGTCACATCTGATGATCATCCTGCTCATAACAACGCCGTCCAAACAGAGGCATGAAGCGGCCATTATTCTGCTGTGTGAATGAATTAGTCCTGTTGAACAGCACTAGCTTTTGTGAAAATCTTTTCAAAAACAATCAAGCACAAAACAAACCCGTGTTTTTTTTCCCCTGTTGTATTTGCGCACACTTGCATTTTTTAAAAATAACAATACGCCTATGTTTTTGCAGGAATGCGGGTCAGGAACATTTGTTGTGTTCCTTCGGCAGTGGACCCAGGAACTGCATTGGATCCAAACTTACTGAGGTTTTCCTTAAGGTAACTATGCATAGCATCGCCATACACAAACATAACATAAGTGCGTCCCAAGGGTTTAATTAGGTGGACGACCTTTTTTGTTTTATTCATCATTCTTTGTTGCGTACATTAAATGATCTGTAGTCAGAAAAGGAGACACTAAGACATTTTTAATATGCTGAGCTGCCATGAAAAGGTGAACCATCTCAGTAAATAGAGCGCTGCTCAAGCTAATGATGTAATGCTTAGCTGTGTGTGTGTGTGCGTGCGTGCGTGTCTCACGCACGATATCAGACTAAGAGTCCAGGCACAGGTTGTTCAGTTTGAACCACCTGCCCTTCCCCACGGTCACATTCACCATTGCCACCAATGCACATCTCATGGGACACTGACACAAACAGACACACATACATACACACATACATGCACAGCCTATGGAAGGCACCGGAACTAGGCAGGTGTGCTACATGTATGACAACAGGAAGGAAGAGATTTATTTTTATTTTCCTAGTAGTTGTTGTCTAGGAACAGTTGGTGTGTGTGATCCTTGTCCCTGGGGACTGCAGGGTTGAAGCCCACTTGTAAACAGCCACTGTTGGGTGCGTCCCAAAAGCTTTTAACAGGGTCTCTGTGGACCTGTGCTTTAAGGATCCCCCACTGCTTCTCTGTAATTACAGCTAAACCTTGTCTATCGCAAACAAGGCGTTTCTTACAATGCAGCCCCATAAAATGTAGCTAGTTAATGAAATGCTCCTTAGCCCTGACTTAATGCTGAGGTTATTACAGTAATCGAGTTAAGCAACTGTTTGGAGCTTTTAATTAGAGCAGAAGCATTGTTTGCATTTACAGGCCTGCTGTGCCACGCTGATAGCAAAAGGTCAATTTTTTTTTTCATAACCTGCATCCTGTGTTGTCTAAATAGACTAGATGTTAACCGAACTGGTTTAACCATGAACACTGTTATCAGCAGGTTTGTGCACCTGATGTGCAAAAGCAAATAGTTGCTCTGTTTTAAGCCGAAGGGATATGAGGTCATTCATTGAGTTAGACAGTCAGGTGTTACAGTCAGGTGTTTCACCCACTGTGTCACTGAGACAGCATGTTTTATTTCATGCACAGTCATTTCAACACATGCATCCACACATAATATGATCGAGGGGGTTATATTGCAAGCAATCAAAACTGCAAGTCTGAAAAATGACTCAGTCCCACACACACACACACAATCATGACTCATAGTGAATTTTAGCACCGGTTGAATGGAGCTCAGGTGAAATGTTCACACTGGTTTAATGGTCTGCTCTCTCCTCATTCAGATCTCCTTACTGTTCAATGGGACAATCATATCTAATGATTTCAAATTGGATCATTTATTATAGACCTGTGCTTGTTTTATTTTTATTGCTTTGTAAGCTGAACGGATGAGATAGCGTGGGCGCCACAGCGCTGCTCTCTTATTTGAGCTTCCCATGTGGACAATGAGTGATCACTTCCATTTTCATATACACATTTCTCTCAGAGGAAAGCTGTAACTGAGGGTGACATGATTAACCCGAGCTCCAAAGAATACAGGCTCAGATCTGTGCCAGCGTTGCCAGTACAATGTGGTGTATGACTGTATAGCTCAGACCATTGGCTCCATTATCTATCCGTCCATTATCTATACCCCTTATCCTTTGACGGTAGCGGGGGGGGGGGGGGGGGGGGGGGCCGGCTGAGGGCTGGAGCGAAACCCGGCTGAGGCATGGTTGATATCACAGAACCTTGATTCTATTGGCTAGAATAACATTATATTCAATAAAAGAAACTGCTGCTATCCTGTAATCATCACAGTCAGATGGGTCATTTGGGATGTATTACCGTAATTTATTTCATTTATTATTTTTCACTTTTTGTTCTTGTTATTGTTGTATGAATTGTTTCATTGTGCATTAACTGACTGAGCATTGAGTATATTCAATCAGAAGTTAACCACATAGCCTTTTCTTTATGTTCAGAGTTCATCAGTAAACATTTGACTGACCCACCACTGCTCCATCACAGTGTACAGGAAGTATAAACGCTATCCATCACTGTGTTAGGGCTTATTTGGCACTAATGATGTATACGTTGAACCTCATCCGTCACTGTAAACCTGCTCTGTTATGGCTATTAGTGTGTCGGATTGACTTGCTGCAAGCTGACCACCACACACACACACACACACACACACACACAAGAGGGTGTGACCAGAGAAGAAAGTAGACCGCCAGGCTCTAGGTCAGAGATGTGACTCATCGCCTCCTCGCTTCATCCCTTCCCCATTCTCCTTCCTCCCTGCCCCCAACATCATCATCATCCTTCCTCTATTCCCTGTCTTCTTTCCTCCCTCCCCTTTCATCCATCCTGCTCCTCCCCCTCTATCAGGAAAATCTTCATTCATGAAGCGGAGGGGGGGTGGGGCGACTGGCTGTTACTGTTGGTGGACGCGTCTGGTCAGATCAGCGGCTGAGTATCACCCAGTGGGGGATATGATATCATCAGCCTGCAGCTCTGACTGAAACTAGAATAAAATGGAATAGGAGATCAGGGTTTTTTTTTTCTTGGTGCCGCTTTTACCAGGCAGAAGAACTGGTAATATTTTAATGCAAAATGATCATTCAATAATTAAATGAACACTTCTGTTAAAAAGGGGCAATTACAATAAGTTAGCATTAGTAATCAATTATTTGATGTAATTTTTGTTTATAATTTGAGTCATCACTGCCGTCTCCCAAGAACCCAATGTTCAGCTTGGCTGCTATGATGCTGCATTGCTTTGCTATTTCTAAATGTGGAAAACAAACTGAAGTGTTATGGAGGCTTCAGCTTCACACGTTGGAGACCTACTCCTACTAACTCAGTGTTGGCGGATGCTCTCGCTCTTGCCAAGTGCCTTCTAGTTTAACATTTTGTTTTTGCTCTGCTGTAAAATTAGAAAATTGTCACTTACACCCCCACTGTGCTCAACCATAATATAAACCAATACAGCAGTGCTACTAAAAATGCAACATAGAAATCAGCTTGTGTGTGTGTGTGTGTGTTTTGATGCCAGGAAGCTTGCACGTACCTGTTACGACGCTATGACTGGTGTTTGGACCCTCCATCACAGGACCTTGAGTACAAATGGCTGCCTGTGTCTCGCCCCGCCATTCCCCCCACCATGTCTTTCACCCGACTGGATCAAACCAGATCTGACGAGAACTACAGCAGCTAGAGATGCACAGTTGTTTAACGGTATACATTTTGACAGATAGAAATAGACAAAAAAAAACCCCAAAATACAGCAACATACATGAAGGCTTAAAGGTGTCTTTTGGCACAGAAGTGGAAGCCATCAAACTGTGAGGCTTTCCCCCTGTTGTGTATAATACAGTCATCGCCCGGGGAAAGCCGAGGAGTGTGGTGGTTTCACTCTGTGTGTTCTTCTGCAGCTTTCTTTGATGAATCTGCACCAGAAGACAAAATACACACATTCTTCCATTGTTAATTTATGACACACGGCTAGATTTTGGGCCATGAGTCATTTATTACTTATATACACTCAATTATTACTTATACATATGTGTGTGTGTGTGTGTGTGTGTGTGTATATATATATATATATATGTGTACACAAACACAGAGGTAAGCCCTCAGATTCCATCACTAACTGCAAACCTGTCTCCCCTCCTCCCCTCCACCACCTAGCAACCACCACTGCTTAGCAACAGTTCGTCATACCGACACTGACTTGCCTCCCCTTTAGTATGCAAGTCTCTCCTTCACATACACACACACACATACACACTAACCTGGTTATTTTGGAATGCATTCAGTCGGCAGTGATGCACACGCGCCATCTGAATCACATGTAAATGATGCCAGGAGGTGTTTCAGAGCACACGCCTACGTTTTAAATAATTTGGGTAACGAGCAAGTTTTAGCACATGATTCATGAACCAAGTTAGACTTTTTATTTGCCTGCTACACAGATAGAAACTTTAACTTCCTACATTTTAATATGAAACATTCTGTTGTATATATTTACATTTGTCTTGTTACATTTCCTTTATATACTGTATTGTTTTGTGGCTATATGAGACTGAATGTAACCTCATCTGTTGTTTTTTTAAGATGTTAAAATCTCATCTGTCATGCTGAGAACAGAAAAATAATAAGAAGAAAAAAACAAAATCCTTTTTATCTTTTTAGATTTTTAGATTCTGTCATTTGTGCCTTTATTTCACCAACGTTGTAGAGAGAAAACAGACACCCAGATGTATAAGAATTTAATAGTAGAAAAATTACATTGGAATAAAATAAAAATAGCAAACATACAAAATAGTTATACGATAGTAAATAAAAAATTTAATAATTTTACTTAAATTATACTTCACAGATGGAAAATATTAATGCCGGTTTAAGTATTTTTCAGTGCATCCCTGCAGCGTTCTTTATTCTTTCCTCTTTTTTTTAAGAAAATGAGAATATGGCCAGGGTTTGAATACATCCTGTGTTGTGGAACATGTATAAAATGTGAGCTATGCAGTTAATGCCGTCTGCAGTCTGTATAATCAGCTAAAGGCATGTGTCTCAGGAAGATGCTTTTGTCCAGCAGAGAGCTGCTCAACAAACCTACTGTTCTCCCTGCTGCTCTCTCTCACACACACACACACACAGCTATTCTCCCTCCTTATGCTGCAGGCATGCATATTTCTCCGTCTCGCTTTTTCACACACACACACACGCAGACATAAATCACACAGAATCTGGCAGAAAATGGGGTCCCTGTGAACAGTGGTATGACTCACTGCTCTCCCCACACTTGTCTATTAGCTGATGCTCTTACTCACAACAGTTTTCGACAGCCAAGAACAACTTGCACTGAATCCTCTTATGCGCAACAACACAGACTTCTGGTCTAGTTAAAGCACATTTAGGTAACAACCTGCTGGTATTTTAATTGAATGATATTGTTTGAGGCTACCTCCAAATGAGTTCATTAAATACTGTATAATGCCACTTAACGCTCACTGATTAACATGGTATATATTTTGTTAACACAAAAAAACAAAATCAGCATGTTGCTGGAAACAAAAAACAAAACCCTTTAAGTCACCTGATGGACAGATCAGCATTTCACGCGCAACATTTCTAGCATTCCACTGGAAACTAACTATGTATGCTTTCCCTTCACATTGTAAAACATCATTTAAAAATCACCTGACTGTGCCCATAAACAATGCCCTAGTAACTCAGTTCTCCCATCTGTTTTCTTCTGATTGGGGTCAGGTTGCAGTGGCAGGAAGCTTAGCCGAGGTGTTCCCAGGCCACATAGGATACGTTCCCTAAGGTCGTCCTTAAAACCTGCAGAGGAAGAAGATAGTGCTTTTAAGGATTTTTTTAAGAATTGATGTTTTTTCTTTTCGTTTTTATTTTTTTTTACTCTTTTAGTAAATTTGGTAATGGAGCTACAGGGATGTCAGTAGACAGATCGGTACATGCATAAAAAGAGAAGATACAAATCACACACACACACAGAAGTAAATCACTTCCTTCTTGTACAGTGACACACACATGTCTAACAGGAGGAAGGACAGTGTGTCCAGATGGCAGAACAAAGCTTGAGGTCAGGTTTTAATGAGTAGAGCTAATTACCACATGACTCCCACTGGACTGTTGGTCTTTAACTACAGGGTATACAACAGGAAGTAATGACAGGAAAACCCCGAGCACACATGCTAAGATGGTACAAGTCACTGTAAACACAAGTGAAAACATCTGCACTGAACTTTTCAAAAGCAGAGGAATTAATGAAATGAAAATATGCAAATATTGATATGAAAAAAAATAAATCTGTAATTGTGACAGTGACTGTATCCAGGATATTTTGCCTTTTTTTTTTTTTTAGTAAAGTTGGAGAAAGTGAGTGTCGTCCATATTCATTTCAAGTAAACAGTTACACACGTATAGACTGTTGATTACTGTTATGATCGGATCATTTCCGTTTGGGGGTGTGGTTTAGCATGTGTCGCGTAGAGATTTGCTGTTGTCTATACATCAGCTGGTATCTCAAGTGTAACTGTTAAGATGTCAACAAGTGTGCAGTTGTGCTGAACTCCTGCATAAGTCAGACACCGCACATCCCCTCACATAAACACACACTCCTTGTTGCTCACTACTGTGTTTGTCTGAGCTCAGACAGGCAGGAAGGAAAAAGCCATTAGTCACTGAGGTGCCATCAAGCACTGTTTAATTGTCTCATTTATCTTCCCTCTGCTGCTGAACTGCACGCTGCTGCTCAGATTCACCGGGGACGCCTCGGGAGCCCTCAGGAGCAGGGCACTCCGTCAAACATAAGCACATAGTCATTGGTTGCAGTGAACGGGCCTGTGTCCTCTGATGTAAATGTCTCTGATGGAAGCGGAGATGTGGACGGCCGGTCGCTGGTTGCATTGTGACATCGGTTACGTTTCTCGCGGCCTCGGTTTCCGACACTGATGAAATCATGTGAGAATGAAGCTTCATGAATTTGAAATGTAATTATTACTCTGTTGTCACCGTATGGCGTTTTTGTTTATCTTATTTTTATCTATACTTTATGCAGCATTGTTGTATCTAATGTTTGTGATTTATAGTCAATTAGATTAAAAACTAAAGGTTTTTTTTAAAACACACATGTAAAAATAAACCCACAGGAATCATTTAGGTGGAATGAAACACTTGCAGCCGCCTCTTTTAGTCCTCTTAAAGGTCTTATCGTCGCCCGTGGTGATTCTGACACGAAAATAACTCAACAGCTCACTACGCACGTCGACTATTTCAGGACCGGCAGTCATCCTCTTGCGTGTCTCGCTCTAACTTCAAAATAAAAATCAAAACGCTTCACGCCATCATGTGGCGGCGGTAATCAGAGAGAAACGGGGGAATCAGACGAGTGGTTGTAAGTACAGTCGGGTAAATGCGTCCTTGTCCAACTCTCTTGACATACTCTTACTCTGACTTTTACACACTCTCCACCACTCTTCCTCCTCTGTCTCTAATACGCTATCACTCCCTCAACCTCTCCTCCTCCTCCTCCTCCTCCTCCGCTTCTCCCTTCGGAATTGCAGTCATTATTTTTGACATCACGGAACAACACTTGACCTGTTTTTGGCTGCTGGGTTGACGGTGACTGTCTCCCCTGACGTCGACCTGGGATAAATAGGAAAAGGAAGGGTGGGAACTGGAGGAGAGGGAGTAAGGGAGGTTTGGTAGGAATGAAATGACCGGCAGCTATGGATGCCGGTGCTTTCTCGTAAAAATGACAAAGAATTCTTTTCTACTATTACCATTACTGAGCAGTAATACTGCTGATTTTACTGTAAAGAGTCATGTTAAATCCCTCTCTTTGTAGTAAAAATATTTTTTTAATTGTAAATAATAATAATAATAAATTATTGTATACATTTGAAAATGATTTGTGGATTTCTTTGTGGCTGTGTGGTGCTTTGAAGAGTTGGACCATTGAAGATGAACGGGCGTGTCGGGAATAATCATAGATAATACCGTCTTCAAGAAATAAAATAATCCCAACTATCTTTGGTTCCCAGAATTTGCCGTCCAAATTATGTAATATCCTGTATCTAACAGTTCAGCTTTCCTGGAAGCGTTGTCCAAAAGTCGCTCTTTAACAAGGGGTGGTTATTTATAGATGGTGCGTCCAAGCAAAATGCATGGGCAGTATTGCTCACAGCATAAACAGACAATCGGTATTCATGGCAAAGTCACTCTAGATAATACAGCGCACTTTAAAAGGTCCAGTTAATGTGACTCGAGCCTCACCTCCCAAATATAATGACTTTATAATTGTGCCGTGTTTGGAAGTTATTATGGCAGTGTACAATTACATTAAACTAAATTTCATTATGATTTCATGAAAATGTGATGTTGCTGTAACCGATGGCAGAAAAGAGCAATCTGACCTTTAGATAGTGAGCCGGGGTCAAAAGCAGTGCCCTTTGACCTTTAAACGGTCCACAGGAATAATCAGTCAGAAAGACAAATCATTGGTGAAAACGTTATACAGTATTTATGGATGTAGATAAAAGATCATGTGTTCTCCTCCTGGATCTTTTTTTTTTCACTTGTTAGAGAAAGTTTGGCGACAATTGAAAGTTTGATGTTTGAGGATGAAGCAGTAAAATAGGATGAATCAGCTGCGTTGTTCTGTAAGCGATCGCCATGACTACTCGATTTCACTTTGTGCTTCCAGCGAGCACCGAGGGCGGATGAGGAGAGAAATGTTTCGGGTTTTTGTTGTGTAACTCAAGCCATGTTGGCTGTCAAGCAGTTGACTCATGGCATACACACACACACACACACACACACACACACACACAGAAAGAGAAAGAGAGAGGAAATTCAATCACTTAGTTGTGACCGTGTCACATTAACAAGGACACGCCACTTCCTGTCGTTCCTCCCCCTCATCTCCTGCCCCCCCCCCCCAACCCCTCAGTCACTGTTCAGCTGCCCCTCATGTTGTTTTCAGGGAAAATATCAAGATAAAAGGGACAACGTGACTCTATTACCGTTTCTCTACCCGTAGCTTATATGTTAGATATGAGAGTACTCTGTGTGTGTGTGTGTGTGTGTGTGTGTGTGTGTGTGTCAGCTGGCACATGTGTGTTTATCTATCTGTTCCTGTCATCACCAGTCATATTTGCCCGATCGTTGTCCTAGTAACCACCTTTCCTGGCTCTGTCACAGTTTCTCAAACAGAAAAAAACACCATGACAGATTGATGACGTCATTGATGTGTCAAATCAGACGCACCGTCGCCACATAGGAGTGTGTGTGTGTGTGTGTCTGTGTGTGTGAGTATGATTGTACCGGTGTATGCGTGTAAATTCAGTGCACCGATGACTGAAACGCTGCAGTGTGCGTTTGTGTAACGGATTTTAGTCTGTTTCCTGTCTTTAATCCCTCTGTCTGTTCAGCTTATACCACCACATAGGAACAAACACACACACACACACACAAACACACACAAACACACACAAACACACACAAACACACAAGCTGTGCTTTTAATTCCTGCCTGCGTTTGACCTGCAGATAATCCCCCTGACAGCCAGTCGCTCATTCACAAACACTGGAAGGTGCTGAGAACAAAAAATGAATTGTGCATTCATTCCTCTGTCAGTTAGATTTGCATTAAATGTTAGTGTCATACTCACACTGGTTAGAAACACAGCACACACGTCTGTACTGATACTGACTGACTGCTTGGGTGCAGAATAACTTTAACGTTCACAGTAAATGTTGCGCACTGCTACTGATCCCTGTTTTATATCAAACGTGTCATCCAAATATGATGACTGTTTACCTTCGCTTTCCTCGTTGGCATCCATGTTGTCAGTAATGCCCTCAGCACCAGCCTGTGGACATTACCCAGACTGCAAAATAATAAAAAAAAAAAAACAAGCACCCTGCACTGAGACAGTATTAATGACAGGAAGGTGCTCAGGTCCCTCCAGGTTATGATCATCAATTCTATCCTGTCCTCATTAACTCAAACCATATTTGTATTGGCTGTGTCGTCTTGAGAAGTTTGAATGTTGTAGGCTTAGAGGAAGGGTTTGGCTTCAAACATGTCCCGGGGTTACAAATAAAACATGACTTGCTTTGAATATGAGCTCACAGTTTCATCCTGTGCTGCTTTGACTATTCAAAACACACAGTGAAATTTGCATGAGAAATAAGTGGGTTGTGTGACAGAACGAAAAAAAAAAAGGTTGACATTTCGGTTAAAAAAAAAAAGACTCACTGTAAAACCATACCAACACAAAGATGTGGAATGTGCATATTTTGACTGCATTAAAAGTTGGATGGGATTTGTGGAAAACTTAATTGGTCATTGTAGACAAGTGTTAATGCATCCCATAGCCGAGCCGAGTTTAATAGTTTCAGTAACATCTTCCCAAAAAAGCAAAAAAAAAAAAAAAATTATATTGCAACTAAAGTGCTTTATTCTACAGTGTCACGTTTTCTTCAAGTAAAACTTCTGTCTACACATTTCCCAAAGCCTGAAGGGTCAGAGGTCATGGCTGAGTGAAGTGTTTGCAAATGGCTGAGCAGGAAGGAAGCGACGCAAGGACCAAATAAAGAGCTCGCAATTCACAGTCACAGTGATGAGTGGAAGTAAACAAGCAATAAGGCACGTGGGTGTGTGCTGGCAGCAGTAAGTTAGCATGTGAGAGCAAGACAAGAAGGGATTCAGTGCAGCGACCTTCCATCTGCATGTGTGTGTGTGTGTGTGTGTGTGTGTGTGTGTGTGTGTGTGTGTGTGTGTGTTGTAAGTTGATCCGTTGAAATGGGGATAAGCAGCTGTTGACCTGCAGATTTTATTACTTATTAACCCAGACAGTCTCAACACAAAGGTCAAACATGGCATTGCCCAAAAACTCAAATCGCTCAACCTTTAACCAACATTTTTAAACCGTCACAAAACGCCAACATCTACATGTCCTCGCTTTTCTCTCTCTCTCTCTCTCTCTCTCTCTCTCTCTCTCTCTCACTCTCTCTCACGTATTCGTTCGACTTTTCCACTTTCCTCTCTTGTCAACACACTTACATAAACGCACGACAAATGACACAAACTCATTCAGGAAACCGTGGCGGCACACAGTCTGGTCTTAACCGCTGGATTATGGGATTAGAGAGTGGGACAGATTTAGGGGGTGTATGCACATGGTTCACACACACACACACACACACACACTCATTCACATGTGCGGGTGTGCTGCTTTCTATGATATTTCAGTGTTTGCATTTACTTTGTGCGCTACAGTTGCTCACGTACCACAGTTATATTGCAAACTATTCTTTTCAAGTTTCGGAAACTGTGGGTTGGAAAAGAATGTGTTGTACAGTGTGTTGTCTGATTGTGCCGCATCACACTGTTCTTTATGGTCCACGTCCTGTTTGTTTACATGAATAATCTGTTCTTATTAGTGCTATATGATGTGTATGTGTACTGAAGTGTTGTGGCTCGTGATACAGACAGGGCCAGTAAATTAAAAAAAAAACATAATAATGATGCATGTTTCTCTCTCATGTTCAAACACTGTATTGACGGATGACGACATGTGGGTGAGGGATGTGAGGGGATGAATGGCTGGGCAGGAGAAAGCAGAGGGAGGGAGGGAGGGATGACATCAACACAGAGTCTCTACCCAGCCAATCTGCTCACTGCCCCCCCGCCTGCTGTCTCCGCCTTCCTACACCTCTCCCTTGTTGCTACGGCAGCAGTATCATCCCGCCTGTGCGAGCCGTTGTTTGGGGCTGGTAGTAATGCAGAGTGACTCGTGTGTTCATGATCTGGGGCTTTTTCATACTCCACCCTTCGTCTCCCATCATCTCCTCCTCCTCCTCACTGTCTCATGGTGTGTGTACACATTTAAATGCATAAGTCTAACCTGTAGTCAAATTTTATTTTACAAAGCCAGACCCAGTAGATCCCAGGGGTTCAAGCTGGTCGCACACAAGCTGTCCTTTCTACACTGCTGTCACATCCTTCCTGTTTTACATGAGTTACATCGTGGAAGATTCATGAGAAACACAACATACAACATGTCACAGAACAGCATGGACATGAGCCTGACAAGCACACATCCATATGTGTGCATGCATTGCCTACCCATATGCTCTAACGCACAAGTTTTCACACACAAACCCACTCACGATCAACGTATCCGAGACCATACAACGTTAAAGATGATCTGTTATTTTTTTAATTGTCTGTTTATTTGTGGGTCTCATTCAGCCTGTGTGTCTCTCCCTGTTTTCGGAGTGTTGCGTTCGCTGTCTCTCATCTGCTGCCGTGCTGATTTCTCTCCTCTCGTAACCATGGAAATGAGATCAACATGCAAATACCTGAGCACGCTCGCTGAGGCTGTGTGATAGAAGATGCAAATTACATTTCCGCTGGTAGGTTTACACACCCACACAGACACGGATGCACGCTCAGACGTATACAGACGCAGATGTATGTGCGTAGGCTCGACCTCATGCAGTCCACTACATTTCTTACCACATTAAACCACAATCAGCCTGATATTGATATCTGTCTAAAACACATTTCAATTAAGTCTTAGAATTAAAATTGTCTAATTGTGGCAACAGAGATATGAAGTGAGTTTCTTTCTACACATGCTGTAATGTATAGATAGCTTGGATTGCATATTGCAAGCAATCTATTCACACTGAACGTTGATTCCATTCACTTTTATCATTAAATGCTTATTAACACAGGTTTACATAAAGATGCGTGTAGTAATGAATCAAATGATAAAACAAATGTTAGAAGTCGATGGGATTTCACACAAATGAATGGGGCTCTTTTTAAATTGTGGAAAATATGTTTGTTTCCTGTTTATTATCTTTATTTCGCCATAATGAAGCATGATAATTCATGCTTTTTAATTCATGATAATATAATATAATATAATTAATTCTTTAATTCATGATAATGTCTCTGAGCCTAATCTCCATCTTCATCACCTCCCCTTTCATTGATGTTTGGTTTGTTTTTTCTTTTCTTTTTTTCATGAATGGACGGCATGGGAGGAAATGGGACGGTAAGCTGGCCGCTTTCTGATAGGCTGCCAGCAGTTGACGTCACCTCCGCCGTGACGCCATGCGCCCCATTCATAAAAAAAAAAACACACAGAAAGGAAGAAAGAGGAACCTGCGGAGAGATAGTCAGCGAGGGGAAGAGAGAGGTAACCGGACTGTGCGTGATGAGTAGCGCCGTGACTGTGCGCGCGATGACGCGCGGGTAGAGGCGCGGCGCAGAGGCGATCCACCGCAGGACCCGCGCGCCTTCTCCCGGGCGCAGAGACGCAGCAGAGGGAGAGCGACGCCAGTGAAGCTTCCACACGCAGCCCGGAGCCACGCGCCATGGAGGAGCTGTGCGAGATGGAGTGCGCGGTGCTGAAGCGGCTCCTGAGGGACGACGGCGCCAAGTGCCTGCTGCTGGACTGCCGCTCCTTCCTCGCCTTCAGCGCGGGCCACATCCGCGGCGCGGTCAACGCCCGCTGCAACACCATCGTGCGCCGCAGAGCCAAGGGCTCCGTGCTGAGCCTGGACCAGATCCTGGCCGGGGACGAGGAGGTCCGCGGCCGCCTGCGCTGCGGGATGTACTCCGCCGTGGTGCTGTACGACGAGAGGACGGCGGACTCCGGCGCGGTGAAGGAGGACAGCACCGTCACGGTGGTGCTGAACGCGCTGAGCCGGGACTCCCATGGCACACACATATACATCCTGAAAGGTAAACACACTCTTTACCTGTGTGGGCGAAGAAGGGAGTGTTAGTTATTGTGGATTGTTGAATTTTAAAAAAAAATCCAAAAATATTATAATAATTATTATGGTAGGTTAAAATACTGAATACTTGTTTCATTCTTTGAGATTGAAAAGCATCATTCTACACTACAACTATGACTATTGACTAAAGATACTATTGATAATATTGTTGTTATTATAGAGGCTATAAATGGAATAATGACACACAAATACAATTATAATATTTTAATAATAACTTGCTTGGGAGATAAAGCTGTTTGTTGTGTTTAATATGATTCATTTATTCATGTTGTGTAATGGTGTTGTAACAATGAGAGCGGAGACTAACATCAAAAAATAGCTGTGAAAAACAAATGCAGCATGAATGAGCCACCAGTCTAAGTAGGTCAAAGCTCATTTTCTGTTTTAACCAACACAATCAATATGACTTCATTGGCTCCAATTAGATATTGATAATTGTTTTGGTAGCTGCGTATTAGGCAAGAAACCAGAGATTTAAAATATATTGCCTACTCTGATTTTATTCGTTTTGTGTATCCGAGAGTGACAAACACTCAGTCACTCTCGGATACACACACTCACACACGCCGACCAATGGCCGGAGCTGAGTGAATGAGGTAATGCTGATGTGTGGAAGCCACATCTGACACAGGGACTTAACAGGACACACACAGAAAACGTCCACCTCGGGAAAATAACCAAAGCGGAGCAGTAAAAGGTGAAATCAGCTCTTGACACAACCACTACACTATATTTAGACTGCGGGAAATCTAAAAAAGCCAAAGCTGCTGCATGCTGTGGCGCATTCTTTTTTTTTTTTCCTGTGCATCCTAATGACGCAGGCGCCTTGAAGCGTCTGTAGCTTATAAATATGACATTTCCCAGTTAATCTGAGTTGATCCCGGAGGTGCAGAGAGCAGTGGTCAGCCTGCAGATGTATATGATATTAAAAAAACAAGGGATGATGAAAATGTTTCAAAAGCCACAGCGGTCGACACAGGACGGAGTAGGTCAGGGGTTGGTTTAGTGGACTTTGTGTCAGAGTCTTCGGATGCGGAGGAGTAAATCCTGGTGCAGATGTGGGAATGTTCTCGTGGGCTGCAGTGCTTTTTTTTTAATATTGTGTGTTGTATTCTAATGTGTGGTCCTCAGTCGTGTCGAATTTAATCTCAAACGCTTCATCATGTGTTGTTTTCCATTTTATTTGATCACGTTGTCTCTTTTTCTTTCCAGGTGGATACGACCGCTTTTTCACAGAATATCCAGAGGTTTGTTTAAAGACCAAATCCTTACCATCCCTCACCAGCCAGTCCAGCATGGACTCCTCCTGCTCGTCTTGTGGGACGCCACACCACGACCAGGTAAAGGACAACACTTGACAGACATGGGCTGACACACACCTGAACTTTTTTTTCCCCAAAAACTAAATGATCATTCACAAGCTTCCGGGTGTTAAAAATGCAAACGAGTGTTTTCATTCAAAAATGAAATAGCTTTTTTTGCCCAAAAGGATTCTAATATTAAAAATATGTAACAGAAACAGAAACCCTGTTATTTTATTTATACCTGATAAATAAAAGTATTTGTATGAAATAATGGTTTCATGACTGCTGTTTAAGTCACCTTCAGTTTCCCACACTAACACGTTGAGCTCCTGAGAGCAAACACTGGAGGCTATTTGCTTTGCACAACGGAACTCAACCGCTCACTTTGGCACGTTCATGCAACCACGAGTTTCCTCAGTCTCCAGGTCATGCAGGAGAAATCAACATAAACTGTGTTGGGGTGTATTTGCTGGAAATCCACCATTTGTCTCATGATCTACCTCTTTGTCACTTCCTGTGACCCAGGTGGCTGTGCTTTGTCTGTGAGTGATCTGCTGCGCGGGCCTGCAGATTTTATGCAATGCTCAAAGTCACATGGGTTTGATTTCCCTGAAACGCACAAGCAGGAGACACGGACACAATTGCGCCTTTGTGCGTCCTGGGTTTGATAGCCTCAGCCTCGCTGTCAGGTGGAGCTTTAATTCAAGGAATACTGCAACTTCCTGCTGCAGTATTCATGTGATGGATTCTGTAAAAACTAGTTGAGTGTATCCCCCCCCTCCCTCCCCCCTCGCAGTACATTCTCTTAGCAGTATCGATCATTTCCTGACGCTGTGTCAGTAGTGAGGTCGTCAGCGGCAGTGACATAAACAGAAACAGACCTCGTCAATAGGCTTCACTGCCGGTATCGACCCACCAACAGCCTGACCTCTCAGTTCTGGCGAAAAGGGAAAACAAATGCTTTTACTATTACATCGAAATAAGCTTTGACATAAAGTTAAGAATAAACCATAAAGGACCCCAAATTGCATAATGACACAGCAGCACCGCATATTCTCTTTTTTATTTTTAGTGTGAAAAACGACAAGGTTTCCCAATGAGCACAGTGATAAAGCAAAAACATTGCTGATATTTTCCTGTTGGTGGAACTTGTAAACACTGGTCACACACACACACACACACACACACACACACACACACACACACACACACAGTGTATTTCTAAGAAGTGGAAATAACTTGAGACGGAAGCTTACGAACTTAATGGCCCGTATCAAACGACTCTGCGTTAATTACACAGATAATAAGCCACCCCTGTCTGATGACACATGTGGGTAATGTGATTAAACAAATATTTAAGCGAGACCACGCGTACGCTGAAGTCATCTGACCTCTGCCGCAGGCTGACACAGTCAATTCCTTGTTGCGGGCTCGTAACGGCTGGTAACGACCTGCTTCACGACTGACTGAATGAATTATGAACAAACTGCCTCAGAAGAGTAGATCTATTTTTCTATGGCTGATAATAATGGAATTATGAAATAATCATCACCCTACCATCTGTCCATTACCCAGGGTGGCCCAGTCGAGATCCTCCCCTTCCTCTACCTTGGCAGCGCCCTCCACGCCTCAAAGAAAGAGGTCCTGGACTCCATAGGAATCTCCGCCTTGCTAAATGTGTCGGCCGACTGTCCCAACCACTTTGAGGGGGCGTACCAGTACAAATGTATCCCAGTGGAGGACAACCACAAAGAAGACATCAGCTGCTGGTTCCTGGAGGCCATTGAGTTCATAGGTCAGTGTATAAGCAGTGTGCAGTTTTCTCATGAGTGACTGGGTAGGTTTTTAGGGCATGTAATAAAAATAAAAAAAAAACTAATATAAAGGGCTATAAAGATTTTATTTAGTCATGTTTTGCATATATTATGTTTAAATCAATTAATCCATTAGTAGAGGAGCTGCTTTGGCTCAGGAGGTTGCGCGTTCGTCTTTCACTCAGTAGACTTGGGTTCGAATCCCACCAAAGGGCTAGTGTTTCTTTTAGTGCAGTTTCAGCAATTATGGCTCATCATGGCTCATTTTAATGCAATGTTCCTTTTTTAGTATTTATCTCATTTAAAAAATTATGGTTTGATTTGAAATGATGCAGGTCATGGAGTATGGCTTCACATACGTGTGTGTGTGTGAATTTCTGCTTTGTGAAGCTATGCTGTGTGCAGGTCCTGTGCATGTGGTTTCCAAACTGTGTGTTTGCTCTAATATGAGTGTGTGTGTGTGTGCGTGCGCGTGTGTGTGGGTACTGGTATGCGTCATAGTTAGCTGCTGTGGGACTAGAGTCTGACTCATCCACTGTTACCGGGTGAACAGACGCTGTGGTGGAGTTACCTGAAATCTGTGTGTGTGTGTGCGAGAGAGAGAGAGATGAGTGAGAGACATCTGAAAAGCAGAGCGACACAAAGAGGAAGAGATGGGGGGGAGGGGGGCAGGGGGGGGGGGGGGGCTGCAAGCGATCAAGCATCTGTGCTGGCTGCAAGCGCTCAAGCATCTGTGCTTTCGAAAAAATGTCAGTTAACATATTTTAATCTTGTATTATTCTGCTCATGTGCCAGAACAGTCATGAAGTAAACTGTACTTAACCAGCAGCTGTGGAAAATTAGATTAAATTGATCGCAGGGAAAAAAAAAAAAAATCAATGAAGATTTTCCTCCATTAACCTGTTAATATTGTGTGTGTTATCGTAAATCTGGTTCCACACAGCAGCCAAGTGACAGTTTGTGTCTGCACACACTAAGCGAGGCAGGGACATAAATAGGACAGAGGAGGAAGTGTGAAAGAGGCAGATGACGCCCTGTTTTTGCACTCGCATGTTTCAGTCTAATGCGATTATGCTGCTTTCTGGCTTTGAGGTTAGCTTCTGATCTGAGCGCACAGATGCCGCGTGGAGCAGAGGAAATGACAAGTTACAGGCAACGCGTTACAGTGCGTCTGCTGTGTAAATCATTTCACGCTGTAAATTAGTGCACTCACGCAAAGAGACAACCGCGACATTCAGTAAACGTTGAGATCGGCCAGAGTGAAAAAAGATTTTTGTTGAAAACTATTTTGTCCACAGCAACATCTAACCTTTGACCTCTATTTTAAGATTCCGTGAGGGACTCCAGTGGGCGAGTGCTGGTTCACTGTCAAGCAGGCATCTCCCGCTCCGCCACCATATGCCTGGCCTACCTGATGAAGAGAAAGCGCGTGCGCCTGGACGAAGCCTTTGAGTTTGTGCGCCGGCGCCGCAGCATCATCTCCCCAAACTTCAGCTTCATGGGCCAGCTGCTGCAGTTCGAGTCACAGCTCCTTGCCACATCGTGTGCTGCCGAAGCAGCCGCCACGGCGAGCCCACTCCTCGGACCCAAGTCTTCAACAGCCACCACCTCGTCCACGGCTACACCCAACTCTCCGTTCATTTTCAACTTCCCAGTCTCTGTGGTGAACCCCGCCTACTTGCACCACAGCCCAATCACAACCTCGCCCGGCTGCTGATGGACAGCCGAGCGCAGCCCTCCCCTGACTGACTACCTGAGCACAGACTGGGCTGACATTGGCCGAACCAGCCGTCAGTCTTACTGACTGCTGTAGTATGTACATGCTTCCAAGGAAGGGAGGTGAGAAGCGTCATGGTGCCTGAATCAAAACTCAAAGACTGAGAGAAAAAGGTTAAAAAAAAAAAAAAAAGTTCAGAAACCAGCCAACGCTCCTTCCATTTTATTTAAACTGACCAAAAATCCACTGGCTTTTAACACTTATTTCAGTAAACGCGTTGGGGTGGACTGATGGACTGATGTTTACTGAACCCGCTTCCTTGTCAACAACAACAACAACAACACATAGAGAGACACACTGACACAGAGAGGCATAAGCAGTACCAAACTACTCTCTTTCTGACACACACACACACACACATTCATGACTACCAACTGAATAAGCTCTGTATGAAGGCAGGGTCCGTTGCTATGGAGACGACAGGTCTTTAGGAGAGGAGATGGACACAGGAAGGAAGGAAGAATTTTAAGCACCCGCTCTTTCCCCTTTGGGTGTCCCTCCTGTTGCCAGACAAAAGAGATGGATGGAAAAACAGGGAAGGAGACGGTGACAGAAAGCAGGAGCCTCTTCAGTGACAGGTGCTCTGCCGGCAATCCAACCGGAGCTTCCTGTCTTTCATACGTCCTCTTCCTCTCTCTGTCTACCCCCACCCTCATCTCCTTTTCATCCTTTTATAGTCCCCTTTCCTCCTCCTCCGCCTCATCCTCATCCCCCGCTCCCCCTCCCCCCCTGCTCCTCATCTCGTCACTGAAGAGGCTAAATAATAATTGCCATGGCCCGTATAAATGGACTGGGAAGCCCCACCATATTTTTCGCAGGGTCCCGATAGACAGAGAAAACAAACGAGGAAACTCCCTTTGCTAGATCTCAAATATAAACTGTTTTGCATGGAAGGGCTGAAAGGAAAAATAAGAAAATGTGATACGTCCGGGACATTTGTCTTGACTGATACTCACTGTCTTTCCTGTATGTTCCCTTTTAAACCGAGATTCCAGACCATTTTAACTTCCTAACTCATTAGGAATCATGTCTTTATTACAGTTGACCTTTTTTACAACACATATGACAGCTGTCAGTCTCACTTTCTTTCTTGTATGTTTTTAATAGCAGTCACATCAACTGGAAACACTGGCTCGCCTCGGACGCTATGGAAGATGTTAGTGCCTTGTACATAAAGGTATTTGTAGACTTGGCCGTCCCTGGATTCACCAGGAACAATGTTTTTCTGAGCTGCTACACAGCAGACTGCTGAATGTTGGCACAGTACAGACTAACATCACAACATCAGAGCTTCTCTTCCCTCTTCATCCTTACTCACATGCAGAGTCCAAAATTTAAATTGTGAACAACTCAGGATACTTTTAACTTATGAAAGAAATGATTCTGCAGCTATTTTGCGTCCTCATCGCTAATGTCTTTTTCCCTCATGAAGCTAGTTAGAGATTTTTTTTGAGATCTGACCTCAATCCAATAACAAGACGCTGTCCCAAACATTAGTCATTTATAAATAAATAAAATAGAAATACTTATGTGTATCTGTACACAAAATAGCAGCCACAACTCTCCTCTGTTTTTTTTCCCCCCCAACCACTCTCCTTGGTTCTTTCCATACCACTCTGAAGACATGGCGTCACAGAGACACCTGAAAGAGGAGCGACATTTTCGGATGTCATACTAACATCAGGACAAGTCTTAATAATGTCAGAGTTTGTGTTGCTCCTGCGTTTTGACCTGGCTAAGATCCACACTCTGTGCTAGACATCCAAAGGCACTAAGTCCTACCAATGTTGCTTTTATATAACAGGGTCCTGATGGATGTACAATACATACAGGCAGATACACACACAAAAAAAACCGCACAGGGTTTCAAATTAAACAAACCTTTTTTCTGTTTTTGATGATTGTCGGCACCTATATCTGTAG
>JAFBJQ010000800.1:9972-51264 GCA_016785345.1 Trinectes maculatus
CAGTGCTGCACGAAATCCAATTCCTAGTTTGTTGCAGTTATCATACAGACTGTATCCCAGAGTCACATTAGGTAGCAGGTCAGAATTTCTGTTGATCTCATCAATAGCAAAGGCCATGGCCTGGGCCTCTCTGAATCCTATAAGATGAAACCTAACACAAACATTGTGCTGTTTCATGAAATAAATAAATCAGCTCCAGATTTGACAAAGAATGAAACCAGACAATAACAACTAGCAACCTAGTGAACCGAGAATGGAGGTACAACAATAATGAGCATGCAAAAACTAATAAGGTCAAAAACCTTCTATTAATTGTCTTAATTTTCATTTCACAGACTCACCCATTGCACATAGGCTGCTGTGGCTTTGAAGTAAAAGACAGATCAGGACTGTCAGAAAAAAAGTTAATTACAAACACTCCACCTAGAATCACATCTCCAGCTTTGTGCATTCCATTTTGATGAAACTGTTCCTGTAACCAACAAGTGGAGGAATAAAGAGAGGAGGACACAGCAGGGGAAAAGCAGGAATACAACAACATGAGCAAAAGGAAGTTGATTTCTGTAAACACCCTCATGACCTTGCTCTGGATTTTCCCTTTTTCCGATTTCAGTCTTTTGCAATGTCACATCAATTTATTTATTTTCAGTGTTGTTTAATCTTGCACACCACCCATCAGGGCAGAAGATGACGTTAGGGGCAGGGCCTAACATGCATTTCATTTGACCTTAGAAATAATTATTTGTGTTCAATGTTGAAAACATCTCTCCTTGTCCATGTTAACAATGTGATTGATATTGATTATTCTGGTTTATTAAAATTTGCACAGCAGTGGTATGTTGTGTATATTCGTTCTTTGAATGGTAAATGAATTAGAGTTCCATGCTGTAGGTAAAAATGTAAATAAAGTATGTTTTTCTTTATGCAGCGAAAAATTGAGCTTCCGTCTTGTAAAATATTAGTTTTCATCAAACTTCGATTCAGTTGAAATCCTAAATAGACAATTATTAATGGAATAAATAAAGGAAATTTTAACTGTAATGATTATAACTTCAATGATTGTACCCCACCTTAATGGAAGCCCTATATTAAACCAACTGTTTGCTTTCATAAGTAAATGTTCTAACCCAGTTTCGACAACTAGTGTTGACACACATTTGTTTGGTCAGTAAGGCACATGTGATTCCAGTGCAGATGGCATGTATCCATTCTTTACTATACTGTTCCCAAGACATTGTAAAAAGCCAATATCCTAACACTGGATATGTCAATTCATTTGTTTACAAACTACAACAAAACCCTACATCTCTCAAACAAAGATAAACACATGATCTCTCACCTGGTTGCATGGTCTCACAGTCAAAACCATGGACTTCACTTTGTGTCACACCTGTGCTTAATGATGCTTTTATTTAAGGAAAACAGACAACCTACTGCACCACCTAGCTGAATACGTTTGTAATGATTCCAACACTTGGTTGCTGTTGCAAAGTTTCAAAAGTGAAAGCAAGAAAAAACATTATTGTATTTAGCTACTACTTTGCATAGGTAAGCTCAGTATCAGTTGGACCAAGAGATTTCCCAGTGCGACACAGGACCATCTAAACCAGTAGTTCTCAAACTTTCTCTGCTGGACCCCCCACACTCCAATTTGGGACTCCAATACAGTTAATTTCACACATTGTAATTTATTCAAATCTCATAAAATATAATACAAACCTCTTAGACTAAAGGTTGCAATAAATAAATAAATAAATAAATAGCCTCTATGTGCAAAAATTGGTCTTAAAACATGATTGAACACAAACATGAGCTAGCTGATGGGAAAAATTAACAACAAAAAGCTAAAACTTAAACCTTTAACCCTCACATCTTTCCAGTGACTCGTGTGGGCCTGCTTCATCCTACAGATCTTCTCAAATCTGGGTTACAGTTGTGAGACAGCCACTCTGAGTTGATTTTCAATGTCCGGCTTTGATCTGTATTTTGTGTTGATTGAGGCCACAGTAGATCTCACATAGGTAGGATGTGGCAAAAGGAAGAAGTATGGCCAGGGCCATCTTACCTAGCAGTGGGTAATCCTTCTCCACTCCAATCCAAAATGCAGTCAGTGTCTTTGACTTAAACTTCAGCCTCATTGTTGAATCAGAGGGCCAGTCATATTGTTGGTCATGGATCCTACATCTGAAAATATCTCTGGAAAGGTTTCTGAAGGTCAGAAATGTGTGCTTACATGCATGGGATCACTGTGTTCTGCAGCATGTTTTCTTCAATGAATGATTTCAGGTTCTCAAATGAGTCCACATCTTGCTGCTGCCACATCTCAAGTTTTCTAATGAATGATGTGATTTTATCTGCCAGATGCGGGAAATGTATGTTTGTGCCCTGCATCTGCAAATTGAGTTCACTGGTTTTCAGAAATACTGAGGTATGCAAGTTTAATGAGGAACTTGTTACAGTTAAATTTGTGGGCAAGATCACTGTTCTCTTCCTTCCAAAAGATGCAGCTCTCATCTCGCAGTTCAAAGACCCTGGACCCTTGCACCTTCCCCCGTGACAGCCATCGGGACTCGCTGTGAAACAGAACAGCTGTATGGTCAGAGCCCATTTCCCTGCACAGTGCAGAAAGAAATCCATGAATCTATGAATCTGACATACGTAATCAGTAAACAGTCTTTGTGACTGTCAGTGGCTTCATCCATCTGCAGAGAAAAGTGGCTGTCACGCACCTTATCATTAAGCTGCTCCTCTATGCCCTTTGACATATCATAAATGCGCTTGCTGATGGTATTGTTGACAGAGGAATAGCGCTTAGTTTGCTGGCTGCTCTGTTATCAAACATAGTTCAAACCATATCCATAGCACAGGGAAGTTTTAATTCCTCAGCTAATGTTTGTGTTTTTTTATACTGTGCCACTCAGTAGGTAACTCTTGAAGGATATGTTACTAGATGCTGCAGCTTACGCAACACAACACAACACCACTTTCTGTAACTTAGCAACTGATCACGTTACACGTAATACTGATACACGTGAGGGTACTCACTCTGCCCTGAGGGCGGAGTTAAGTTAGGGTCAAAACAAATGAACACGGAAGTCTCGGGGCTCTTCTAGGATCGCGCTGTGTCAGGGAAGACCCCGGTGCACTGTAAAGCGACTGAAATATTGTTTCTCTGTATAGCCGACTTCACAAAACTATATAAACGAGTCTGCACTCGACTTTCGTGCTCCGTCTCTTTTATTCTGAAATCCTCCCAACAGTTGCCGCTGACTCTGGGCTCCACCATAAAAGAACCCGACAAGGAGGAGTAGCCTCGGGCTACATCTTCCCTAACACTCTATATGAGGCGAGTTGCGCATTTGCCAGCACGGATGCTGTGTTGGCAAAGAGACACTGTTGAGCATGACAGATTACAGGTTTTTGTCGAATAAAGGCAACTGGCTTGTCTTTGTGCTCTGGATGTTTTGCCTCCAAGTGGCGTCTTAGCTTGTTTGACTTCAAACTGTCACAAGCTAGCATGTTAAGACACACAACACATTGCGGTCTCTACTCATTATCCACGATTATACAAGTGAAGCCACAGGCCAGATATACGCCATCATACTTTCTAGTCTTTGCTTTGGAATGAAATTGTTTTGGAAGCGGGAGCCCCTGTCAAAAACATGTTTTGCTAGCAGTGTCCAAGCATTTAATTAGCTCTTTAGCCTTGCCCCGTGCCCCCTAGCCCCCCACTTTGGGAACCTCTGATCTATAAGATATTGAAATGTTGACAAAATAGCTGCTAATATTGAGGTCTAATGTCCCAAGAAAGGCTGAGAAAATATATAAAGATACTCTGATAGTGAAAATGTATATATTTTGGATCAACAAAGAAGCAACTTCCACTTTCAATAAGAAGAAAATGTAGAATTTTAAAATATTTCCGGTTTACTGCTTGGAAACTGTAGTTCCGTCAGTGCAGGGCTCTCGAGTGTAACGCATTGAGCGTACCAGCCACTCTTTTCAGTCTTTTGTCACGCACTCCCGCCACACATTGTATTTCTCACGGTGAAAAAATATATATAATATAAATTTCTCTGGAGCGGCGCTTTCGCTATGGTAACGGCAAGAAATAAGCACGCCCCCCCCATGAGTCGAGCCTGTCACTTACCAGTCAATCAAAAAGAAGGAAAGGGGCAGCCTACATAACAGTCAAACAGTAGCACTATTGTATGTGGGTAAGTCGATAATGCAAAAATCAACAAAAGATTGCAACCGTGGTTTTGATGCTTCCTCATTCAAATGCTGATGCAGTGAGGGTATTTTCAATGGTCAGTCTGAACAAAACTTCAACCCGACTTGAACCAAACTGTCTTAAGTGGGAGGCAACAACACAAATGATGAACGACTCCAAAAAGGCAACAAACAAAAACAGTCATAATCTCTCTCTCTCTCTCGCTCTCTCACACACACACATACACTTATTCAATACACGGAAATTGAATAAAGACTTTGAATTTGGTTGAACTGTCAGTGCCATCCTTTCCTCTGCAAGTCCGTGAACAAGATTAATAATAATATCATTAATAATTCATAATTAATAATTCCTGCAACCTGTCCAACCCCCCCCCCCCCAAAAAAGGGGGGGGGGTTACATTAAATTTACATTAAATGTGAATTTAATGTGATTTAAATTAGAGAGTCTCACAAGACTTTTTTTTCAAATTTGAGAAGAAATACAGATGTTGGTCACTGTATCTTTATGTCCACATCACCTCCATTTACACTGAACATATACAAATGTTGAATGTGATTTTCATGCTTGAAGTTAATATTACACCAAGAATGCACCAAGAAAACTGATCACTTTCAATGAAAAACATATTTACAGAATTACTACTTGGGACTTTTATTGAACCAAAAATATATTAAAACTCAATGTTTTTAGGCAATCTTGTCATTCAACTCTAAACACATGTATTTACTATTTATCCTTTTCTACATAAAGCTACAGTATACTGACATGACGAACATAATATACTGTAGCACACAAATGATTCAATTGTCTATTTGTACTCTATTTTGTACTGACAAAAGACTATTTTTGTATTTTATGATGTATTTATGACTCAATGCCTCGACCCATGATGGCTTTCTTTGTGTTTCGCTGTGGTTTCAACAGGATTATGTAACATTTGGGTCCAAAAAGTGCCACCAAAAGGCCAAAACTAGAGGCCAGAATGGCAAATACTTCTACTGCATCTGCATATTTGCCTGGTGAGTTGATATAAGCAGGGACAAATGCCACCCACACTGCACAGAATATCAACATGCTGAAAGTAATGAGCTTGGCCTCATTGAAGCAATCTGGGAGGTTTCTTGCCAGAAAGGCTAACAAAAAACTGAGGACAGCCAGTAAACCAATATAACCAAGTAACACACCAAAACCAACTGTGGACCCAACTACACATTCATAAACTATCTTGTCACTGTGGTACTGGGTGTTTTTATGAGGAGCTGGTGAAGCAGATACAAGCCAGACTGTACAGATTGCTGCTTGAACAGAAGTGAGAACCAGAACTGTGCCTCTCTGCTGCACAACACCAAACCACTTCAGAATGGTTTCACCTCCTGGTTTGGAGGCCCTGAACACAGCCAGAACCACCATAGTTTTCACCAAGATGCAGGAAACACAAAGCACAAAGCTGATGCCAAAAGCTGCATGTCTCAGCTGACATGTCCACAGTCTGGGTCGTCCGATGAACAGCAGTGAACACAGGAAACACAGTTTAAGTGACAACAGCAACTGGAAACTCAGTTCAGAATTGTTGGCTCGAACAATCGGGGTCTGTCGATGGAAAATAAAGATTCCAAAGACAACAGCACAGATAAATGTTCCCAACAGTGAAGTGGCTGTCAAGCAGATACCCAGAGGCTCATGGAAGGAGAGGAACTCTGTTTTCTTAGGGACACAGTGGTCACGTTGGGGGCTGGACCAGAAATCCTCTGGACAACTGGTGCACTCCATGGAGTCTGTGACAACAAGGGAAACACTGATATACACATTTATATTAGATCTGCAACATGTGATGTTTAAAATGTAACACTCACCAGTCTCATTGCTGATCTTTCCCTCAGAACAAGGGACACAATCAAAACAACACTCAGGTTCTCCCTTCTTTCTTGCCATGCGAGTACCTGGAGGACAGCTCTCACTGCACACTGACCGAGGAGGCTGTATGGAGAAACATACACATCTGATATTCTACTTCAGAGGTCTTCAACAGGGGGTCCGCGACCCCTAGGGGGTCCGCAGAGGTACTGCAGGGGGGTCGCGAAAGTTTTGCACTATAGGACCAGTTTAATATAAAACACAATTTTATACATGAGTAGGGGGTCCCTGCTCCATCTCTCCGTCAGTTTGGGGGTCCTTGGCCTGGAAAACGTTGAAGACCCCTGTTCTACTTTATAATAAGTCACCCATGTGGCCAGAAAAATCAGAAGTCACCTGTTTGGATTCAAAGTTCCAGAAGATTTTGTCTTCATCCAGTGTGAGTTCTTCACCTCTGAAGGCTGACTTCTTAACCTCACCCACATTCTGAACTTTAATTCCTCCATCAGGAAGCCACAGCCAGTTCATGATGTCATATATTGGTAAGACATCACCATTCTCATCAAATGACACTTGGTCACCAAATGGTGTGGTGAAGTTGACCTTTTCCAAATAGTGCAAAAGCTTTGGAATCAGAATTAGTGTCAGAGAATAAACCAATGAGGTCAGATGGAACAAAACATTAGAGGAAAGTATTTTCCTTAAAGGAAACCGTTTTGAGTTTTGCTTGAAACCACATCTTTTCAAACTGAAAAGATGTTGTACAACAGTTTCATACCTGTGTAAGTTATCACATTACTAAAACCTGCAAGTGGTAAAAAAAAAAAATCAGCTGTACTTTTAAGTCTGAATAGGAAAGCACAACACAAATTAGTGATATGTAACACATAAGACAACTTTCAAACCCAACCTCTTTCATTAGTTTGATCACGTTGCTCTTATTTGCAAACACAATGACCACACGTGCTGTAGATTTCCTCATCACATCCACTATTCTCTTTAGTTCAGCTGGGTTGTATCCAACAGGTAAAATCTCTGTGTAGGCCAGACAACCTCCACCAGACTGAGCCAAGTCAGATTGTAAGGCTCGGGCAGCATGGATTCCATAATCATCATCACTGATGACCAAACCTGCCCACGTCCAACCAAAACGTTTCAGAATATGAATCATAGCTCGAACCTATGTGGATACAGAGTGAAGGGATTAGAGCAAAGGCTGGAATCATCTTTCACCAGAAATCGTGCTGAACTGGTTCCACAATGACCCGTTTTCAATATTGTTATCTGATGCCACACAACTTCATTCATAAGACAAGTGTTTATGGTGATACACATTTACTTTAACACATTTTCCAATCAAGTGCTTCATTTGTATTTACCATTTTGCTGACAGACTCTCACCTGGAAAGCATCACTCGGGATCGTCCTAAAGAAGGATGGAAACTTTTGTCGGTCACTCAGGCAGGAACATGTGGCAAAATGACTCACCTGCAAAACAAAGAGGTTGCACATCCGAAAAACATATTTTACTGGTTATTTCAACGATGTGTTGACAACTGTGTCATGTTTACATGTTTAAATCACACTTATTAAAAAAAAAAAAACTTTAAGACAGAGACACTTACCATAGGTACTCTGTACAAACCTAAGACAGAGGAGACTGCAATAGAACGTGTAGAAGAAGAATCACCCACAATCCCCAGGACTGGAGGGGGTCCTACACAGGTCTCTTCTAGTGTAACTTGTTCCTCTTGACCACTGACTAAGGACAGTGCCGCACGAAATCCAATTCCTAGTTTGCTGCAGTTATCATACAGACTGTATCCCAGAGTCACATTAGGTAGCAGGTCAGAGTTTCTGTTGATCTCATCAATAGCAAAGGCCATGGTCTGGGCCTGTCTGAATCCTGTTATAGTAAAACTAACACAGAAGTACCAGTGTTATATCACACAAAAATTCAAGTCACATTAGCTGTTCAAGCATACACATGTGGCACAACTGACGATTTTGCAAAAGAGTAAAGTCAGTAGAATAGCAACAACCATAAGTATAATAGGTTAATGAAAAAAATAAAGGAGATTGAAATCCAAATGAATCAATACTAAAACTTTTGCAATAATTAAATCTTACCAGAAATATTTTGTTGTCACCCTCACACACTCACCTATAGCATGTAGGCTGCTGTGGCTCTGAAGTAAAAGACAGATCAGGATTGTCAGTAAAGAAGTTTACTGTAAACAGCCCACCTAGAATCACATCTCCAGCCTTGTACATCCCATTTTGATGAAACTGTTCCTGTAACCAACAAGTAGAGGAATAAAGAGAGGAGGGCACAGCAGAGGAAAAGCAAGAATACAACAACATTAGCAAGAGGAAGTTGATCTCTATAAACGCCCTCATGACCTTGCTCTGGATGATCCCTTTCTAATTTCACTCTCATTGCAATGTCGCATCACTATATTGATTTTCAGCGTTGTTTCATCTCACAGACCACCCATCAGGGCAGAAGGTGAAGCTAGGGGCAGGGCCTAAAATACATCTCCTTTGACATGAAAAGGAATTATTTGTGTTCTATGTTGAAAACATCGCTCCTCATCCATGTGAACAATGTGATTGTTCAGGATTATTCAGGTTTCATAAGTGATATTTTGTGTGTAGTTGCTTTTCAATGGTATATTTAGTGGACTTTCATGTTGTTTATAGAAGTAAATGAAGTTATATTTTCCTTCTTCCAGTGAACAATTTACTTTCTTTTATGCAAAATATTAATTTTTCTGAAAATTCTATGGAAAACCTGAGTAGATACAGATTTTATCACTATTGTCATTTAGTGCTGTGTAGAACAAATATGTGTGTTCGAAATGTTAACAACATTACACTCATATCATCCACCGAATGAATCACAATTAGTGGGATTCAGTATCAGACAGTAATTCACTGTGGAGCAGTAGAATACAAAGACATTCAGAGTTTGTTTTGCATAGCACTGTGCTTTGGAGTGAATCATTGCATCAGGTATGGCACATTTAATAACTTGGCAAATATCATGTATGATCAGTTGTGTAGAACCGTGTGCATGACAGATTAACCAAACAAACTTTTTTGCCTACTTTCTTTCACCTTCTTAAAGAGACACTCACTACAGTGATTTAACACATTAAATCACGTTTACTTTTTACAAAAACTAGCCCCCAAACCCAAAAACACACACACGCACACAGGCACACACACATGCAGGCACGCATCCACACACAAACACACGCACACACACACGCACACACACACATTGATGATAGCTCAATATTCAATCAATAAGTAAATATTCAAACCCAGTTATGATGCCGAGTGGTGACACACTGTTTGTTTGGTCAATAAGGCACATGTGATTCAAGTGTAGATGGCATGTGTCCATTCTTAATGTTCTGTTCCCAAAACATTGCACAAAGCCAATATGTTAACAGGGGATATGTCAATCCATTTGTTTACAAACTATAACAAACACTATGTCTTTCAAACAAACATAGATACATGATCACTCACTCGCTTGCACAGACAAAAACATAGACCTCCCTTTGTGCCACACTTGAACTGAATGATGTGTTTATGGAATTAGAACAGGGTACCTACTTCTCCACCTCGCTGAATACCTGTGAAACGGAGCCAATATGGTTGCAGGTGGCTCTAGAACTGTATGATGGTGTCTTCAGAGAAACTGAATCTTAATT
Organism: Trinectes maculatus; assembly: GCA_016785345.1. Classification (NCBI taxonomy): domain Eukaryota; kingdom Metazoa; phylum Chordata; class Actinopteri; order Pleuronectiformes; family Achiridae; genus Trinectes; species Trinectes maculatus. The sequence continues at coordinate 19,789 of JAFBJQ010000800.1, forward strand.
TGGTGCAATATTAACTTCTAGCATGAAAATCACAAACAACAACATTTACTGAATAAGTGCTTGGTACTTTAATTGGATCATGAATATATATGGAATAACTCAATGTGTAATCTCGTCTTCAAACATGTGTATTATTTAATCAAGGTACAAAATATTTACTATATACTATATATTTACTAATGACCTTTTTTCAATATATGTGTTTTACTCTAAAGATGCTGCTTTAAAGTAATCTTCTCCTTCAAGTATTTACTATTTAGAATTTTCTAAATCACGCAAAATATAACATTACTGATGACATTTTTTATTCAATCTGTATTTTGTACTGTAAGATGGAATTGATTATTTCACTTTTTTTTTGACGTGGTTCCTACCCGAGGCCCAAAGTTACATAGGGCCAGTGTAGGTGATACAGGCACACTCAAGCGATGACAAAGGTGTAATTGAACATTTTGTGTGTTGTTGTATTATCAGGATTACTTTAACAAAATAGTTTGAAGGCTGAAAACCTACATTGTGTTTCTTTAAAGAAATCATTTCCTTCAAATTCAAATACATTTATTTACTATTTTGATTTTTCTAAATTACGCAAAAAATAATATTACTAATGACATTTTTTATTCAATCTGTATTTTGTACTCTAAAGATGAAATTGATTATTTCACTTTTTTGTGATTTTTTTTATGACTTAATGCCTCGACCCATGATGGCTTTCTTTGTGTTTCTTTCTGGTTTCAACAGGATTATGTAACATTTGGGTCCAAACAGTGCCACCAAGAGGCCAAAACTGGAGGCTAGGATGGCAAATGTCTCCACTGCATCTGCATATTTGCCTGGTGAGCTGATATAAGCAGGAACAAACGCCACCCACACTGCACAGAATATCAACATGCTGAAAGTAATGAGCTTGGCCTCATTGAAACTATCTGGGAGGTTTCTTGCCAGAAAGGCAAACAAAAAACTGAGGACAGCCAGTAAACCAATATAACCAAGTAACACACCAAAACCAACTGTGGACCCAACTACACATTCATAAACTATCTTGTCACTGTGGTACTGGGTGTTTTTATGAGGAGCTGGTGAAGCAGATACAAGCCAGATTGTACAGATTGCTGCTTGAACAGAAGTCAAAATCAGAACTGTCCCTCTCTGCTGCAAAACACCAAACCACTTCAGAATGGTTTCACCTCCTGGTTTGGAGGCCCTGAACACAGCCAGAACCACCATGGTTTTCACCAAGATGCATGAGACACAAAGCACAAAGCTGATGCCAAAAGCTGCATGTCTCAGCTGACATGTCCAAAGACTGGGATGCCCAATGAACAGCAGTGAACACAGGAAACATAGCTTAAGTGACAACAGCAACTGGAAACTCAGTTCAGAATTGTTGGCGCGAACTATAGGTGTTTGCCGATGAAAAATAAAGATTCCAAAGACAACAACACAGATAAATGTTCCCAGCAGTGAAGTGGCTGTCAAGCAGATACCCAGAGGCTCATGGAAGGAGAGGAACTCGGTTTTCTTAGGGACACAGTGGTCACGTTGGGGGCTGGACCAGGAATCCTCTGGACAACTGGTGCACTCCATGGAGTCTGTGACAACAAGGGAACCACTGATATACACATTTATACTAGATCTGCAACATGTTTTGTTTAAAATGTAACACTCACCAGTCTTATTGCTGATCTTTCCCTCAGAACAAGGGACACAATCAAAACAACACTCAGGTTCTCCCTTCTTTCTTGCCATGCGAGTACCTGGAGGACAGCTCTCACTGCACACTGACCGAGGAGGCTGTATGGAGAAACATACACATCTTATATTCTACTTTATAATAAGTCACCCATGTGGCCAGAGATAGAAAAACCAGAAGTTACCTGTTTGGATTCAAAGTTCCAGAAGATTTTGTCTTCATCCAGTGTGAGTTCTTCACCTCTGAAGGCTGACTTCTTAACCTCACCCACATTCTGAATTTTAATTCCTCCATCAGGAAGCCACAGCCAGTTCATGATGTCATATATTGGTAAGACATCACCATTCTCATCAAATGACACTTGGTCACCAAATGGTGTGGTGAAGTTGACCTTTTCCAAATAGTGCAAAAGCTTTGGAATCAGAATTAGTGTCAGAGAATAAACCAATGAGGTCAGATGGAACAAAACATTAGAGGAAAGTATTTTCCTTAAAGGAAACCGTTTTGAGTTTTGCTTGAAACCACATCTTTTCAAAACAGATACTGAGGATTGCAGTGAAAATGAAACTGGATTGTTTGCTCTATTAGTTGTAGGTGCACAATTAAATCAAATTTTAATCAATTTTTTTTTACCATAATATTTGCATGTATTTGCTTTATAGAAACGTAAAAACAAACTAATTTATCAATCAATCTAGCAGCTTACACCTGACTCCTATATATTAAAAACTATGTATTTGCTACAGATACTTAGCACTCGATTAAATGGAGTGTAAACTGATATCACACCTGCCATTGCTCCAGTCTTTGCAAATCCCCACAGGTGGAGCCACTGAAAGGTCCTCTCCCTGGCTCACACTGCAGCATGTTATCAAGGGCATGAGCCAGAGCATACACGGCTTTATACACATTATACTCTGGTCTAAGGTCTGAAAAGTCCAAGAACTCAGGCTCCACATTTTCTATATTTTCCTGTCCAGTGCATAATGCTCCTCCAGCTTCTACCCAACCTGCTGGAGTTGGTGCAAATCTACACTGAAATGCATATTCCCAAAACTGATTGACCTGCAATATAATTGACTTTAATTCAACTTTAACTTTAATTTAAAGTTTTGATTATTGACAATATATTATTCTTGCAAATACCAGATCGGATTAAAATCTTATGTCTCACCAGGCTATTTCCGTAGCTGTTGTGTTTTACATCAGGACGTGTTTGTAACTGGAAGTCCCTGAGTCCTGGTATTTCTCCTCGTCGGATGGCAATGCCCAGTGTTCCACCCAGATATGGCATGAGGTCGGGGGTTTGTACTTCGGCAGCTGATGTCCAGGCTTCACTGGCCATCCACTGTAGACCTGTCAGATTCTGCCTCACCACCTGTAAATTGCATTTTACCAAGTATAATCAATGGCTCAGTTTACTAAATTGTAGATTTAATCAGTCACTCAGATTCTACATTAAATTGATAAAATTGTGATTTCATCTTGATTATCACGCTACATTCAATAATCCATAATCACAAAGCAAACACATCGGGGTTTTTTTTGTATTTAAAGGTATTTGATGTAGTAATGTATTTACATCCAAAAGGAAATCTATCAAGATCCCTTCCTGTGGTTCTCCAAATTCTGGTCAGTTGTATGGATCAGGTGGATCCTCTGAAAGTAGCACTTTTCTAGTGAGAAACTAACAGGAAGAATTACTCCAAAACTAGTAATTACATTGATAAAGTGATGCATTAGTAATCTGACGACTTTTGTTAATCAGAGATTTCACTTTTGAATTTTCATTAAACTAATGCAGTGACCATCAATTTGAAGTGTAAACTTCAATAATGAAGACAGTGGCATGATTAAATACGTAATTTCTTAAGTATGGTCCACACTTTCTTAAGTATGCTCCAGCAAGTGTAGGTTAAAACAAATGACAGAATTTCTGTTAATTTTAATGGTAACTGCTGTTCACTCTGTGTTTCCTCCCTCAGAGTCCTCATACCACGACAAGCTTGAAGGCAACTGTAAAGAGGAGCTGTGTTGATGGGTAAAAATCATGTACAACTGTAATCACATAAAATGAAATTGCCTGTGTAAGTTATCACATTACTAAAACCTGCAAGTGATAAAGAAAAATCAGCTGTACTTTTAAGTCTGAATAGGAAAGCACAACACAAATTAGTGATATGTAACACATAAGACAACTTTCAAACCCAACCTCTTTCATTAGTTTGATCATGTTGCCCTTATTTGCAAACACAATGACCACACGAGCTGTAGATTTCCTCATCACATCCACTATTCTCTTTAGTTCAGCTGGGTTGTGCCCCCAGGGTAAAATCTCTGTGTAGGCCAGACAACCTCCACCAGACTGAGCCAAGTCAGATTGTAAGGCTCGGGCAGCATGGATTCCATAATCATCATCACCAACTAGCAAACCTGCCCACGTCCAACCAAAACGTTTCAGAATCTGAATCATAGCTCGAACCTGTGTGGATACAGAGTGAAGGGATTAGAGCAAAGGCTGGAATCATCTTTCACTAGAAATCCTGCTCAACTGGTTCCACAATGACCTGTTTTCAGTCTTTGCTATCTGATGCCACACAACTTCATTCATAAGACAAGCGTTTATGGTGATACACATTTACTTTAACACATTTTCCAATCAAGTGCTTCATTTGTATTTACCATTTTGCTGACAGACTCTCACCTGGAAAGCATCACTCGGGATCGTTCTAAAGAAGGATGGAAACTTTTGTCTGTCACTCAGGCAGGAACATGTGGCAAAATGACTCACCTGCAAAACAAAGGGACTGCACATCCGAAAAAAATATTTTACTGGTTCTTTCAACGATGTGTTGACGACTGTGTCATGTTTGCATGTTTAAATCACACTGATTTAAAAAAATTAACTTTAAGACAGAGACACTTACCATAGGTACTCTGTACAAACCTAAGACAGAGGAGACTGCAATAGAACGTGTAGAAGAAGAATCACCCACAATCCCCAGGACTGGAGGGGGTCCTACACAGGTCTCTTCTAGTGTAACTTGTTCCTTTCGACCACTGACTAAGGACAGTGCTGCACGAAATCCAATTCCTAGTTTGTTGCAGTTATCATACAGACTGTATCCCAGAGTCACATTAGGTAGCAGGTCAGAGTTTCTGTTGATCTCATCAATAGCAAAGGCCATGGTCTGGACCTGTCTGAATCCTGTTATAGTAAAACTAACACAGAAGTACCAGTGTTATATCACACAAAAATTCAAGTTACATTAGCTGTTCAAGCATACACATGTGGCACAACTGACGATTTTGCAAAAGAGTAAAGTCAGTAGAATAGCAACAACCATAAGTATAATGGGTTAATGAAAAAAATAAAGGAGATTGAAATCCGAATGAATCAATACTAAAACTTTTGCATTACTTATATCGTACAAGGATTATTTTGTTGTCACCCTCACAGACTCACCCATAGCATGTAGGCTGCTGTGGCTTTGAAGTAAAAGACAGATCAGGATTGTCAGTAAAGAAGTTTACTGTAAACAGCCCACCTAGAATCACATCTCCAGCCTTGTACATCCCATTTTGATGAAACTGTTCCTGTAACCAACAAGTAGAGGAATAAAGAGAGGAGGACACAGCAGAGGAAAAGCAGGAATACAACAACATTAGCAAGAGCAAGTTGATCTCTATAAACGCCCTCATGACCTTGCTCTGGATGATCCCTTTCTGATTTCACTCTCATTGCAGTGTCACATCACTATATTGATTTTCAGTGTAGTTTAATCTTACACACCACCCATCAGGGCAGAAGGTGAAGCTAGGGGCAGGGCCTAAAATACATTTCCTTTGACATGAAAAGGAATTATTTGTGTTCTATGTTGAAAACATCGCTCCTCATCCATGTGAACAATGTGATTGATCAGGATTATTCAGGTTTCATAAGTGATATTTTGTGTGTAGTTGTTTTTCAATGGTATATTAAGTGTACACACCACCCATCAGGGCAGAAGGTGAAGCTAGGGGCAGGGCCTAAAATACATTTCCTTTGACATGAAAAGGAATTATTTGTGTTCTATGTTGAAAACATCGCTCCTCATCCATGTTAACAATGTGATTGATCAGGATTATTCAGGTTTCATAAGTGATATTTTGTGTGTAGTTGTTTTTCAATGGTATATTAAGTGGACTTTCATGTTGTTTATTGAAGTAAATAAAGTTATATTTTCCTTCTTCCAGAGAACAATTTACTTTCTTTTATGTAAAATATTAATTTTCCCCAAAATTCTATGGAAATCCTGAGTAGATACAGATTTTATCACAATTGTCATTTTGTGCTGTGTAGAACAAATGTGTGTGTTCGAAAAGTTAACAACATTACACTCATATCATCCACTGAACGACTCACAAGTAGTGGGATTCAGTATCAGACAGTAATTCACTGTGGAGCAGTAGCATACAAAGACATTCAGTTTGTTTTGCATTTCACTGTTCTTTGGAGTGAATCATTGCATCAGGTATGGCAAATTTAATAACTTGGCAAATATCATATATGATCAGTTGTGTAAAACTGTGTGCATGACAGATTAACCAAAAAGACTTTTTTGTCCACTTCCTTTCAACTTCTTAAAGAGACACTCACTACAGTGATTTAACACATTAAACCACGTTTAGTTTTTACAAAAACTAGCCCCCAACACAAAAACACACACACGCACGCAGGCATACACACATGCAGGCACGCATGCACACACACGCACACACACACACACACACATTGATGATAGCTCAATATTCAATCAATAATTAAATATTCAAACCCAGTTATGATGCCGAGTGGTGACACACTGTTTGGTCAATAAGGCACATGTGATTCAAGTGTAGATGGCATGTGTCCATTCTTAATGTTCTGTTCCCAAAACATTGCACAAAGCCAATATGTTAACAGTGGATATGTCAATCCATTTGTTTACAAACTATAACAAACACTATGTCTTTCAAACAAACATAGATACATGATCACTCACTCGCTTGCACAGACAAAAACATAGACCTCCCTTTGTGCCACACTTGAACTGAATGATGTGTTTATGGAAGGAGAACAGGGTACCTACTTCTCCACCTCGCTGAATACCTGTGAAATGGAGCCAATATGGTTGCAGGTGGCTCTAGAACTGTATGATGGTGTCTTCAGAGAAACTGAATCTTAATTTGGTGTAATATTAACTTCTAGCATGAAAATCACAAACAACAACATTTACTGAATAAGTGCTTGGTACTTTAATTGGATCATGAATATATATAGAATAACTCAATGTGTAATCTCGTCTTCAAACATGTGTATTATGAATTTTTTTAATCAAGGTACAAAATATTTACTATATAGTATATATTTACTAATGACCTTTTTTCAATATGTATGTTTTACTCTAAAGATGCTGCTTCAAATACATGTACTTACTATTTAGAATTTTCTAAATCACGCAAAATATAACATTACTGATGACATTTTTTATTCAATCTGTATTTTGTACTCTGAAGATGGAATTGATTATTTCACTTTTTTTGTGATTTTCTTTATGACTCAATGCCTCGACCCATGATGGCTTTCTTTGTGTTTTTCTCTGGTTTCAACAGGATTATGTAACATTTGGGTCCAAACAGCGCCATCAAAAGGCCGAAACTGGAGGCTAGGATGGCAAATATCTCCACAGCATCTGCATATTTGCCTGGTGAGCTGACATAAGCAGGAACAAACGCCACCCACACTGCACAGAATATCAACATGCTGAAAGTAATGAGCTTGGCCTCATTGAAACTATCTGGGAGGTTTCTTGCCAGAAAGGCTAACAAAAAACTGAGGACAGCCAGTAAACCAATATAACCAAGTAACACACCAAAACCAACTGTGGACCCAACTACACATTCATAAACTATCTTGTCACTGTGGTACTGGGTGTTTTTATGAGGAGCTGGTGAAGCAGATACAAGCCAGACTGTACAGATTGCTGCTTGAACAGAAGTCAGAACCAGAACTGTCCCTCTCTGCTGCACAACACCAAACCACTTCAGAATGGTTTCACCTCCTGGTTTGGAGGCCCTGAACACAGCCAGAACCACCATTGTTTTCACCAAGATGCATGAGACACAAAGCACAAAGCTGATGCCAAAAGCTGCATGTCTCAGCTGACATGTCCAAAGACTGGGATGACCAATAAACAGCAGTGAACACAGGAAACATAGCTTAAGTGACAACAGCAACTGGAAACTCAGTTCAGAATTGTTGGCGCGAACTATAGGTGTTTGGCGATGATAAATAAAGATTCCAAAGACAACAACACAGATAAATGTTCCCAGCAGTGAAGTGGCTGTCAAGCAGATACCCAGAGGCTCATGGAAGGAGAGGAACTCTGTTTTCTTAGGGACACAGTGGTCACGTTGGGGGCTGGACCAGAAATCCTCTGGACAACTGGTGCACTCCATGGAGCCTGTGACAACAAGGGGGACACTGATATACACATTTATACTAGATCTGCAACATGTTACATTTAAAATGTAACACTCACCAGTTTCATTGCTGATCTTTCCCTCAGAACAAGGGACACAATCAAAACAACACTCAGGTTCTCCCTTCTTTCTTGCCATGCGAGTACCTGGAGGGCAGCTCTCACTGCACACTGACCGAGGAGGCTGTATGAAGAAACATACACATCTGATATTCTACTTTATAATAAGTCACCCATTTGGCCAGAGATAGAAAAATCAGAAGTCACCTGTTTGGATTCAAAGTTCCAGAAGATTTTGTCTTCATCCAGTGTGAGTTCTTCACCTCTGAAGGCTGACTTCTTAACCTCACCCACATTCTGAACTTGAGTTCCTCCATTAGGAAGCCACAGCCAGTTCATGATGTCATATATTGGTAAGACATCACCATTCTCATCAAATGACACTTGATCACCAAATGGTGTGGTGAAGTTGACCTTTTCCAAGTAGTGCAAAAGCTTTGGAATCAGAATTAGGGACAAAAGATCAACCAATGAGGTCAGATGGAACATAAAATTATTAGCATTTTTGTTAAAGCACTACCTTGTAAAATTTGTTCATTAACACGTGGAGGAGTGGTGTGAAGACAAAAACTGAATTCTTTGCAGAAGTACCTGCACTATTACATTTTAAATAAAACATTTTTACTGAACTGCAATACTTGCAGGTATTTCCTTTATAGTAACATACAAAAAAAGTTTTAGCAATTAGTCTAGAAACTGTCTCCTATAAAGTAAACTATACACAAGGAACACATGCACAGGACTGTGTTAAATAAAGTGTGTAAACTGATATCACACCTGCCATGGCTCCAGTCTTTGCAAATTCCCACAGGTGGAGCCACTGAAAGGTCCTCTCCCTGGCTCACACTGCAGCATGTTATTAAGGGCATGAGCCAGCACATATACAGCTTTATACACATTATACTCTGACCTGAGCTCTGAAATGTCCAAGAGCTCACTCTCCACATGTTCTATATCTTCCTCTCCAGTGCATAATGCTCCTCCAGCTTCTACCCAACCTGCTGGAGGTGGTGCAAATCTACACTGAAATGTGTATTCCCAAAACTGATTTACCTGTAATAGAATTAACATTTAAAGTGTTTAATATTGACCATACTGTATATTATTCTTGTGAATACCAGATCAGAAATAAATGTTACTTTTCACCAGGCTATTTCCGTAGCTGTTGTTGTGTTTTGCATCAGGACGTATTTTTAACAGAAAGTCCCTGAGTCCTGGTATTTCTCCTCGTCGGATGGCAATGCCCAGTGTTCCACCCAGATATGGCATGAGGTCAGGGGTCTGGACCACAGCAGATGATGTCCAGGCTTCACTGGCCATCCATTGTAGACCTGTCAGATTCTGCCTCACCACCTGGAAAATGTATTTTTGAAGTGATTAATAATACTATTAATAATTTATTATTTATTAATCCACAAAGGGAATTAGGTAGACTGGGGGTGGGGGTTCTTAAGGGACTTGGTGAAATGGTCGACAGTAGTGGACAGATATGTCACTTAACTGAAAACTTCTGCATTATCTTTGTCTATTTTTTAGTTAGATAGTATATATTTTTAGTAAAGCACATCTTAAATCAGTGATAAAACATAACACTGAAGATAACTTCCAAAACAAACCTCTTCCATTAGTCGGATCATGTTGCTCTCATGTGCAAACACAATGACCACACGTGCTGTAGATTTCCTCATCACATCCACTATTCTCTTTAGTTCAGCTGGGTTGTATCCCAAGGGTAAAATCTCTGTGTAGGCCAGACAACCTCCACCAGACTGAGCCAAGTCAGATTGTAAGGCTCGGGCAGCATGGATTCCATAATCATCATCACTGAAGAGCAAACCTGCCCACGTCCAACCAAAACGTTTCAGAATCTGAATCATAGCTCGAACCTGTGTGGATACAGAGTGAAGGAATTAGAGCAAAAACTGGAATCATCTTTTGCTATTTTTTTACTTATCTTATTTTATTTTTACTTCACATATTTCCCTGTTCTGCATCAATGTGGGCAGCAAAGCAAGAATTTCATTGCACAGAGAACTTGTTTTTTCGTGTACATGACAATAAACACTTGAATCTAGAAATCCTGCTGAACTGGTTCCACGATGACCTATTTTCAGTTATTGTTATCTGATGCCACACAACGTAATTCATTAGACAAATTTTAACGGTAATATACATTTATATTAAACCTTCCCAAAAAACACTTTGTTTGTATTTTACATTTTGCTGACAGACTATCACCTGGAAAGCATCACTCGGGATCGTTCTGAAGAAGGATGGAAACTTTTGTCGGTCACTCAGGCAGGAACATGTGGCAAAATGACTCACCTGCAAAACAAAGAGACTGCACATCCTAAAAACATTTTTACTGGTTCTTTCAACTATGTGTTTATGACGGTGTCAAGTTTACATGTTTGATTCAAAATTATAAAAATAATGACATTTTAAGACAGAAACACTTACCATAGGTACTCTGTACAGACCTAAGACCGTGGAGATTGCAATAGAACGTGTAGAAGAAGAATCACCCACAATCCCCAGGACTGGAGGGGGTCCTACACAGGTCTCTTCTAGTGTAACTTGTTCTTCTTGACCACTGACTAAGGACAGTGCTGCACGAAATCCAATTCCTAGTTTGTTGCAGTTATCATACAGACTGTATCCCAGAGTCACATTAGGTAGCAGGTTAGAATTTCTGTTGATCTCATCAATAGCAAAGACCATGGTCTGGGCCTGTCTGAATCCTATAAGATAAAACCTAACACAAACGTTCTGCTGTTTAATGAAATAACTATATTCTTCACATTTGACAAATTTTGAAACCAGACAGCAACAGGTAGCAACTTGGTGAATCAAGACTGGAGAAACAGTAATGAGAATGCAAAAAATAATATAGTCAAACAAGCAATGATACATAAAACATTCTATTCATTGGCTGTGTTTTTTTTAACCACGTTCTTCATTTTTTCACAGACTCACCTATTGCATGTAGGCTGCTGTGGCTTTGAAGTAAAAGACAGATCAGGATTGTCAGAAAAAAAATTAATTACAAACACACCACCTAGAATCACATCTCCAGCCTTGTACATCCCATTTTGATGAAACTGTCCCTGTAACCAACAAGTGGAGGAATAAAGAGAGGAGGACACAGCAGAGGAAAAGCAGGAATACAACAACATGAACAAGAGGAAGTTGATCTCTATAAACACCCTCATGACCCTCATTTCTCTGGATGATCCCTCTTCTGATTTTAGTCTTATTGCAATATCACTTTATTGATTTGTTTAATCTTGCCGACCACCCATCAGAGGAGAAGGTGAAGCTAGGGGCAGGGCCTAACATGCATTTCACTTGACCTGAGATATAATTATTTGTATTCTACATTGAAAACATCTCTTCAAGTCCATGCTAACAATGTGATAATGATTATTCAGGTTTATTAAAATTTGCACATTAGTGGTATTTTGTGTAAATTAGTTCTTTCAATGGTATAAGAATTTGACTTCCATGCTGTATGTTAAGATGTATATAAATTTTTTTTTTATTTTTCTCTTGTAAAATAATAGTTTTTATCAAACTTCCATTGAATTGAAATCCTAAATTGATAATTATTCATGAACTAAATAAAGAAATGTTCAACTGTAATGTTGTTAACTTCTATGATTGTACCCCACATTGATGGAAGCTCAATATCAAACCACCTGTTTGCTTTCATAAGCAAATATCCTAACCCAGTTTCGACAACCAGTTTCAACACACTGTTTGGTCAGTAAGGCACATGTGCTTCCAGTGCACATGTGCACTGTGTATCCATTCTTCATTGTGCTGTTCCCAAAACATTGTAAAAAGCCAATAGTCACACCTCTTGTCAATTTAGATAATCTACCTCTCTTCTTAAGGAGTGTCAGGTTGTTACTCCGACGCCGGATTATTCTCATACCCACGGCACTTAGTGAGTCTCGCTGCGCTTTTTGCTTCTCTCAGTATTTTGGTTCCGTATGCTGACTGTCTACTCTTTTTCCTGTCGTAATCCAGACTCATGTTGCTGCCAGCTCCAGCTCTGCTCTCTTCCTCCCCTCTGCGCAGACCTTTGGACTTTGTTTCACTCTTTTGTCACTGACTTAGAGTCGCCTTTAGTTTTTGTATTATTTTTGAGGACGCAAATAATAAATATCTTTGCCTCAACTCTACGGTTTTCTGCAACTCTTTGGATCCAGCACTTCACAGTACTCGATCCTGACAGAATAATCAAGCCACAAGATGGATCCAGCAGACACTGAGTGGGTCAAATCAGTGCTAAAACACCATGGGAATCGTGTGGGCCAGCACGAGGCCGCCATCAACGAGGTGATCGCTCAGATCAGCCATCTTACCACCAGTGTGAGTCGAATTGACGGTCTCCTGGCAAAGTTATCACCACAAGCCTCCAGCGATCCATCTACGCCGGCTGCAGATTCTTCCCTTCCGGCTGCTCCAGCTAAAATCACCGCTTCTGTTCCTGGGTCTCCTGCTTCAACAGCGACTGTGGCTCCAGGTCCAGTTCTTCCCCACACCGTGAGCCACACATACCCGCACCCAACAGGTATTCAGGCAATTCAGGCAGTTGCAGCCTTATATCATTGCTCTCTAGTCTTTGACCAGCAGCCCTATACCGCTCCCGTGTAGCTTATGTGTGTGGCTTACTTACTGGTAAAGCGGCTTCCTGGGCTCAAGCCATCCAAACTAATCATCCGGACATTTACAACAGTTTCAACACTTTCGCATCTGAGCTCAAAAAAGTTTTTGACTATCCCTTTCAAGGAAAAAAAAATAGATAGTAAACGTTTGCATATTTGCCAGGGAGCCTCTACTGTTGCAAAGTCTACTCAATAGACTTCCGCATTCTTGCCGTGGAGAGTTGCTGGAACGAGAGAGCGCTGCACGCCATATTCACCCGCGGCCTTAATGATAAAATAAAGGATGAGCTAGCTGCATGAGATGAAACCATGTCTCTAGACAAAATTATTTCATTGGCAATTCGGCTTGATAATCGTTAAAGGCAAAGAGAGAGGGAAAGGTTTACAGATAATCCCCGTAGCTCCTCTGACTACACAACCCACACATCGACTGGTGTAAGCTATCTATCCTCAACTGGAGCACATTCTGTCACAATCATTGCCTTCACTCAGCCATGCCTGACTGCTCCCCCACTCCAGCACCAGTCACTGTGGACCTTTCGTCCATACCAGAACAATATCACAATCTTAGGGAAGTTTTCAGTAAAGACTTGGCTCTATCATTACCTCCTCATAGACCATATGATTGCGACATAGACTTTTTACCAGACGTATGCTTCCCTCAAGCCGTCGTAACAAACTCTCTCAGCCCAAACACTCCGCTATGGAGAAATACATACATACAAAAATAAGTATCCCTTACCATTAATTGACTCTGTTTCTGCTCCACTATACAAGGCTAAAATATTCATCTAAATGGGCTTGCGCAATGCATATAACCTTATCCACATCTGGGAGGGAGACGAGTGGAAGATGGCCTTCAACACACCCTTGGGACATTTTGAATATTTAGTTATGCCATTCGGACTTACCAACGCACCAGCGGTGTTTCAGAACTTAATTAATGGCGGTTTACAGGACATGTTAGGACGCTTTGTTTTCGTCTATTTAGACCAGGGGTGTCAAACGTATGGCCCGCAGGCCGGAACCGGCGGGCCGTACGTTGGAAAAATGTGTTTCACCTGTGTTCCGTTAGTTTTCTGGGGTTTGTGGTTGTGAAGGATCAGTTGAAATCCGAACCTGCCAAGGTTCAGGCAGTGGTCGACTGGCCCACTCCGACAACAAGGAAGCAACTGCAACGTTTTCTGGGGTTTGCGAATGTTTATTGCAGATTCATTAAAAACTACAGTCAAGTTGCTACACCATTAACCAAGCTAACATCTGCCAAAATCCCTTTTTTGTGGTCTCCTGAGGCGGATAAAGCTTTTTTGTGTTTAAAGTCATTGTTTATTAAGGCACCTGTGTTAACTCACCCAGATCCATCTATTCAGTTTGTGGTAGAGGTGGTAGAGGCTCTGATTCTGGGGTGGGGGCCGTCCTCTCCCAGCGAGCCACCTTTGACGATAAGTTACACCCTTGTGCTTTCTTCTCCCGTCACCTGACCCTAGCTGAGCTGGTGGTGGTGGTTATTGTGCTTCAGGAGTGGAGGCACTGGCTGGAGGGGGCCGCTCACCCATTCATCATCTGGACAGATAAGAATTTTGCCTATTTACGCTCTGCAAAGAGACTTAATTCCTGTCAGGCGAGATGGGCTCTGTTTCTCAATCGTTTCAATTTCACTATGTCTTACAGACCCGGATCCCAAAATGTGAAACCTGACTCTTTGTCCCGGCAGTTTTCTCTACAGGGAGAGGGTACCTCGGCCGAAACTATCCTGCCAGCTGCCTGTGTGGTCGGAGCTGCCAGATGGGAGGTTGAACGTGAGGTCCAGGAGGCATGATCAGCCATCTCTTGAGGGGTGCCCCCCGAATCTTCTCTTCATTCCGGAACGAGTAAGAACATCGGTGCTGCAATGGGGGCACAATTCAAGATTAGCTTCCTAGGATCCATAGGACTACATGCATGATCCAGCAGCGGTTCTGGTGGCCATCCATGGCAGCGGACATCAAGGCATTCGTGCTAGCCTGCTCAGTCTGTGCCCGAAGCAAGGCTTCTCACCACCCCCTGCTGGTTACCTGCGTCCCCTGCCCATTCCTCATCACCCTTGGTCCCATATTGCACTTGATTTTGTTAGGTTTACCCCCATCTAACGGTCACACTGGTCCGTCCACTTCCCTTGGGTGGAGTATGACCACAACACCTGTGATGGGGTACCAGCCACCTCTCTTCCCCACTCAGGAACGTGAAGTCTCTGTTCCTTCAGTTCAGCATCACCTCCAGCGAGCCCATCGAGTCTGGCGGGACAAGTGTGCAGTCCTCTCACGCACAGCAGAGCATAACCGTTCCATCACTGATCGCTCCAGGAGCACAGACTGCTCCGGATTACTGCCCCGGGCAAAGCGTATGGCTTTCTTCCCGGGACCTGTCTCTGCAGACAGATTCCCTGAAATTGGCTCCACAGTTCATAGACTCATTCAAGATTGAGAAGATTGTCAACCCGGCAGCAGTTAAACTTAAGCTTCCGTCATCCTCCTCCTCCGCCTCGGATGATTGACAACCACCGACGGGGAAAAGAGTATCAATTTTTGGTGGATTGGGAGGCCCTGAAGATAGGACATGAGTGTTTATTAAGAGAATTTTACGAGCGCCACCCTGACAAGCCTGGTAGAACGCCAGACCTTTTGGTTTTTGATTCACTCTTACGTTACTGACAAAGAGTCACCTTTAGTTTTTGCATTGCTTTTTGAGGACTCTGTTAATAAATATCTTCGCCTCAACTCTACGGTGTTCTGCAACTCTTTGGATCCAGCACTTCACAGTACACAATCCTGTACTTTTGAACATAAAATTGTACAAGCGCATTAGTCGCTTAGAGCTGGCCATCTGCACAAACTGAGTGATTGGGCAAGAAGATGACTGGTGAGGGAGGCCACCAAGATACCTACAACCTTCACCAGTCGAAGCTGTACGGGAAAGTGGCAAAGAGAACCATTGTTGAAAAAAAGCTCATGTGAAATCTTGCCTGGAATTCATTCAAAGGCATGTGGGAGACTCCCATATCAACTGAACATATGTTCTTCGGTCTGATGAGACAAAAATTGAGCTTTTTGGACATCAGACTAGATGCTATGTTTGACGAACATCTAACACTGAACATCACCACAAACACACAATCTCCACCGTGAAGCATAGTGGTGGCAGCATCATGATCTGGGGATGCTTCCCAGCAGCAGGTCTTGGAAGGCTTGTGAAGGTAGAGGGGGAAGTGAATGCAGAAAAATATTGCCTGTCATTGTTCTCTTGTCTGCAAGAGAACAATGACTTGGGAGATTTTTACATTCATTTAGCAGACACTTTTATCCAAAGCGACTTACAAAACGGGCAAGTAGTAAACGAGTACAAAAATATTTTTTGGAAAACAGGCGAAAATCACTTTAAGTGCTTGCTCTCAAGTGCTCCTACTTCAAATGTTCTGGAGTGGCCAAGGCAAAGCCCATATCTCAATCCAATTGAAAATTTGTTGCTAAACATAAAAAGATATTCATGCCTGATCCCTGAGCTAAACAATGGCCTGCAGGGGGAGAATAATTAAATCTGTTTTCACTTTAATAGTGAAGAGTTGTTTGTTTTTTGTTTTTTTGCCAATTCTTGTAAAAGACAGAAAATTTATATTGACATTGACTTCATTTGAAAAAGCAAAATAGAGATACATCCAAGGGGCATGAAAAGTTTTTATAGACATTGTATACTAGATCTGCAACATGTTATGTTTAAAATTGAACACTCACCAGTCTTATTGCTGATCTTTCCCTCAGAACAAGGGACACAATCAAAACAGCTCTCACTGCACACTGACCGAGGAGGCTGTATGGAGAAACATACATATCTGATATTCTACTTTATAATAAGTCACCCATGTGGCCAAAGATATAAAAATCAGAAGTAACCTGTTCAGATTCAGAGTCCCAGAAGATTTCATGCTGAATGTCTGTTATGAAGACAGAAGTGGCAGATACGGTAGATGCCGTTGCTGACATGCTGACCATGGCTCTGTCGTTTTGGACATGGCAAAGGTAAGGGGAATGTGGTCTGCAAAGGCGGTGAACTGGCGAGAATGAACCTGAAACTTGGCAGTGCAGGAGCCTGGAAAAACAGCAATTGCCTCCACCTTGGAAGGCAGTGCAACCACCTACTGGCAGGGAAACATGATGGCCCAGAAACTCAGTGTCCACCAATTTAATCATAGCCGCATAAACTGCAGAGGTAATGGCAAGAGCAGCCGCAGAACCACCTGGCCCAATGAAGTCACCGGCATCTAACATCTTGATCACGTCGGGGTCACCAATGTGGAGTTTTAATGAAAGAGGCGAAGAGACGGAAGTTACGGGTCTCTGTCTTTACTTCCACACTTTCAAACTGAAAAACTACAAAGGGCCAATCAGCCCACCATAATAAGCATCACACCCCCTCCTGACGTCATCTAACTCCACCCTCTTCACCTGTCTGTGCTAGTATGAGAACAATTAGTGTCCACTACACAACCTCCATTATTCAGTCAGTGTTAATTCTAATGCTGAGGAGCTTCAGTGGATTTTTTTTAAGTTTTGAGACGAAATACAGATGCTGGTTACAGGATCTTCTAGTCCACAACACCTCCATTTACATTGAACATGTATACTGTTGAATGAACGCATTTAATCTGCCTGGTGAATTCACAGAACTTGCAATTTAATTTGGTCTGATATTAACTTCAAGCATGAAAATCACAAGAACAACACAAATACAGAACAAGTGCTTGATACTTACTTTGACCATGAAAATGAATCGAATAACTAAATGTCTTAAGGTAATTGTGACTCAAATTCAAATATATGTACTGTATTTCCTACGTATTCTTTTCTAAATAAAGCTACATTATATGGACATTACTATCGAAATTTTACTCAACTGTCTGTTTTGTTCTCACAAAATACCATTGACATCTTCTGTGATTTTCTTTATGACTCGATGCCTCGACCCATGATGGCTTTCTTTGTGTTTCTCTCTGGTTTCAACAGGATTATGTAACATTTGGGTCCAAAGAGCGCCACCAAAAGGCCAAAACTAGAGGCCAGGATGGCAAATACCTCCACAGCATCTGCATATTTGCCTGGTGAGCTGATGTAAGCAGGGACAAATGCCACCCACACTGCACAGAATATCAACATGCTGAAAGTAATGAGCTTGGCATCATTGAAACTATCTGGGAGGTTTCTTGCCAGAAAGGCTAACAAAAAACTGAGGACAGCCAGTAAACCAATATAACCAAGTAACACACCAAAACCAATTGTGGACCCAACTAAACATTCATAAACTATCTTGTCACTGTGGTACTGGGTGTTTTTATGAGGAGCTGGTGAAGCCGATACAAGCCAGACTGTGCAGATTGCTGCTTGAACAGAAGTCAGAACCAGAACTGTCCCTCTCTGCTGCACAACACCAAACCACTTCAGAGTGGTTTCACCTCCTGGTTTGGAGGCCCTGAACACAGCCAGAACCACCATGGTTTTCACCAAGATGCATGAGACACAAAGCACAAAGCTGATGCCAAAAGCTGCATGTCTCAGCTTACATGTCCAAAGACTGGGATGACCAATAAACAGCAGTGAACACAGGAAACATAGCTTAAGTGACAACAGCAACTGGAAACTCAGTTCAGAATTGTTGGCACGAACTATAGGTGTTTGGCGATGATAAATAAATATTCCGAAAACAACAGCACAAATAAATGTTCCCAACAGTGAAGTAGCTGTCAAGCAGATACCCAGAGGCTCGTGGAAGGAGAGGAACTCTGTTTTCTTAGGGACACAGTGGTCACGTTGGGGGCTGGACCAGAAATGTTCTGGACAACTGGTGCACTCCATGGAGCCTGTGACAACAAGGGGAACACTGATAATCACATTTATACTAGATCTGCAACATGTTATGTTTAAAATGTAACACTCACCAGTTTCATTGCTGATCTTTCCCTCAGAACAAGGGACACAATCAAAACAACACTCAGGTTCTCCCTTCTTTCTTGCCATGCGAGTACCTGGAGGACAGCTCTCACTGCACACTGACCGAGGAGGCTGTATGGAGAAACATACACATCTTATATTCTACTTTACAATAAGTCACCCATGTGTCCAGAGATAGAAAAATCAGATGTCACCTGTTTGGATTCAAAGTTCCAGAAGATTTTGTCTTCATCCAGTGTGAGTTCTTCACCTCTGAAGGCTGACTTCTTAACCTCACCCACATTCTGAACTTCAATTCCTCCATCAGGAAGCCACAGCCAGTTCATGATGTCATATGTTGGTAAGACATCACCATTCTCATCAAATGACACTTGGTCACCAAACGGTGTGGTGAAGCTGACCTTTTCCAAGTAGTGCAAAAGCTTTGGAATCAGCATTAGAGACAGAGGATAAACCAATGAGGTAGACAGAACAAAAAATTACAGGAAGGAAAAACTGTATTTTTCTTAAAGCAATCCTTTGTACGTTTTTATCAGCAATTCATTTGTTTTGAGTGTTGTTGTGGATATGAAAAACATTATTTGCTCCACATGTTTAATCACATAGTTTTTCAATTCAATCTTTATTTAAACAAGTGGCAGACAAAAGTCTGAATGAAGAAGTCACTTCATGATGTATCAATATAGTAGTTTATAAATAGATGAAAAAATAAAAAGAAAGGAATCAAAATGCAATAAAGGTAATACCATATGTGTCATGTCTTGTTTCTGTTTTGGTCTAATTTCCTGTTTTATTTTGAAACCATACCCTCCTCACGTTAGGTCACTTCCCACTTCCCTTCAGGTGTTTCCCATTGTTCTGATTGTCATCACCGCCTTGATTGTTTCCACCTGTTTCCCTTCCTCAGTTTGTTAAATAGTCTGTGTTTCCCTTTTTCTTGTGCCAGTGTGTCTTTGTCTGTTGACCGATATCACGAGCATTTTGATTCCAAGCCATAGTCTTTGTCATCGCAATTTGTAAGTCGATATTTCTCTTTAAGAGTATTTTTTGTTTTGTAATTTTGATAGTTTTTGTTACCTTACCATAGCCATTGTTTTGTACTTTGTCAGATTGTTTTTCCTCCCTTATGGAGTGTTTTCAGTTAGAGTGATTTTGGTTGTACTTTGTATCTTAGATAGGTTTCCTCCCTTTCTGAGCTTTTTTTGTAGATTTTGAGTTGTTACTTTGATAGTTGCTTTAGAGTTTAGAAAGATAGATTGTCAAGTTTCATAGCCTTGTTTTTTCACTCTGGAAAAGAGATCTTTGTAATAAAGACTGTGAATCAAGTCTCTGCTCCTGGGTCCTCTCTACACAATATGACTGTAAAAGCACTTCCTTTTACAGTCATATTGTAAAACATCCTTTACAAGTAATACCACATTAGAGATTCAATATAGAATCGGAATCTAAGGAATCAAAGGAGGCGTTAGTGTCGTTGGGCCACGTGCCATTTGACATGGACATAACTGATAAGTGAGTCTGAGAGCAGGTAATGCACTAACTGGTGTTCAGCAATTCAGCTAGGTAAGGTATTAGTGAGTTTTTGTATCGTGCTGTCTGGTGGAACATCAAATTTATGTGCATTACGCGTTCTTCTACCAGAGATGTTCTTAGTGGGGGCAGCCATTCACGGAAGTTAGTCTTCTGGAGACATTCTGCAAATGTTCTTCAGATTCTGTAGCATATGTCGGCCAAAGAGTTGAGGTTCAGTGTAACTTAACTGGAAAATATGCATTCATTTGCTTTATACTAACATAAAAATAGAATCTTTTCAGAATTAATCTTGTAACTGTCTCCTACAAAGTAAACACAAGAAATACATCCACAGGACTGGGACTGGTTTAAATAAAGAGTGTAAACTGATATCTCACCTGCCATGGCTGCAGTCTTTGCAAATTCCCACAGGTGGACCCACTGAAAGGTCCTCTCCCTGGCTCACACTGCAGCATGTTATCAAGGGCATGAACCAGAGCATACACAGCTTTATACACATTATACTCTGGCCTGAGTTCTGAAATGTCCAAGAACTCAGTCTCCACATTTTCTATATCTTCCTGTCCAGTGCATAATGCTCCTCCAGCTTCTACCCAACCGGCTGGAGGTGGTGCAAATCTACACTGAAATGTGTATTCCCAAAACTGATTTACCTGTAATACATTTAACATTTAAAGATTTTATTATTGACAATATATTGAATACCAGATCAGATTTAAACTTCTCACCAGGCTATTTCCATAGTTGTTGTGCTTTACATCAGGACGTATTTGTAACAGAAAGTCCCTGAGCCCTGGTATTTCTCCTCGTCGGATGTCAATGCCCAGTGTTCCACCCAGATATGGCATGAGGTTGGGGGTCTGGAGAGCAACAGCTGATGTCCAGGCTTCACTGGCCATCCACTGTAGACCTGTCAGATTCTGCCTCACCACCTGGAAATTGTATCATGTCAAGAATAATCAGAACGTACAGAAATAGATTTTTTTATATTTTGCAAAACTTTTTAGAAATTTTAGTATGGATTTTGTAAGTTGATTAATGCGTAAAAATAGTATTCAGCTGTAATCCTGTCAGATGAATTTGCCTGAGTAAGTGATTGCGTTACTAAAACCTGTGTGTAAATTCTGAGGTGAATCAAATGTTTTTGTGTCAGCTGATATCTGTGCAGTAAGAAATGTATTATTTTACTTTGAATAGTAAAGCACAACACAAATCCTTTATAGTCAGTTATAATTAAGAAAACTTCCAAACCCAACCTCTTCCATTAATTTGATCACGTAGCCCTTATCTGCAAACACAATGACCACACGAGCTGTAGATTTCCTCATCACATCTACTATTCTCTTTAGTTCAGCTGGGTTGTATCCAACAGGTAAAATCTCTGTGTAAGCCAGACAACCTCCACCAGACTGAGCCAAGTCAGACTGTAAGGCTCGGGCAGCATGGATTCCATAATCAGTATCACTGATGAGCAAACCTGCCCACGTCCAACCAAAACGTTTCAGAATGTGAATCATAGCTCGAACCTGTGTGGATACAGAGTGAAGGGATTAGAGCAAAGGCTGGAATCATCTTTCACCAGAAATCCTGCTAAAGTTGGTCCACAATGACTTGTTTTCAATGTTGTTATCTGATGCCACACAACTTTCTTCATGAGACACATGTTCATGGTGATACACATTAATATATAAGATCATTTTCCCACAGCGGTTTTGTTTTTATTTTCCATTTTGCTGACAGACTCTCACCTGGAAAGCATCACTTGGGATCGTTCTAAAGAAGGATGGAAACTTTTGTCGGTCACTCAGGCAGGAACATGTGGCAAAATGACTCACCTGCAAAACAAAGAGACTGCACATCCTAGAAACATTTTTACTGGTTCTTTCAACTCCGTGTTGATGACTGTGTCATGTTTACATAATTATACTGATTTTAAAAAAAACGTAATTTACGACAGAAACACTTACCATAGGTACCCTGTACAAACCTAAGACAGAGGAGATTGCAATAGAACGTGTAGAAGAAGGATCACCCACAATCCCCAGGACTGGAGGGGGTCCTACACAGGTCTCTTCTAGTGTAACTTGTTCCGCTTGACCACTGACTAAGGACAGTGCTGCACGAAATCCAATTCCTAGTCGGAGGCAGGTATCATACAGACTGTATCCCAGAGTCACATTAGGTAGCAGGTCAGAGTTTCTGTTGATCTCATCAATAGCAAAGGCCATGGCCTGGGCCTGCCTGAATCCTAAAATATCAAAACTAACATAAATATACTGTTGATTAATATAATACATAGATGATGCAGGGACAGTGCAAAGATCCAGATACTGTACAGCTAGAGCTTTTGCAAACAATGGAGCCAGACTGCAACATCTAGCAACACAGTAAATTTTGTGTTAAAAACAATAATAGTGGACAATACAAGTGTAATATAGTTGAATTGGCAACAATGCATGGTTTCATTAATATATACTGATACAAAAGAAATAGTAAAACATTCAGTTAATTGGCATCACCTTCTTTTTCCTTTCACACACTCACCCATAGCACGTTGGCTCCTGTGGCTTTGAAGTAAAAGACAGATCAGGATTGTCAGAAAATAAGTTAATAGCAAACAGCCCACCTAGAATCACATCTCCAGCCTTGTACATCCCATTTTGATGAAACTGTTCCTGTAACCAACAAGTGGAGGAATAAAGAGAGGAGGACACAGCAGAGGAAAAGCAGGAATACAACAACATGAGTAAGATGAAGTTGATCTCTATAAACGCCCTCATGACCTTGATCTGGATGATCCCTTTTCTGATTTCACTCTCATTGCAATGTCACAACACTTTATTGATTTTCAGTGTTGTTTAATCTTGCACACCACCCATCAGGGCAGAAGGTGAAGGTAGGGGCAGGGCCTAACATGCATTTCATTTGAACTGAGAAATAATTGAAAACATATCTCCTAGTCCATGCTCACAATGTGATTGTTGATGATTCTTCAGTTTTCTTAAAATTTGCATAGCAGTGGTATTTTGTGTGTATAGGTTTTTGAATTGTAGATGAATTTGACTTCCGTTCTGAATGTTAAGATGTAAATAAAGTTATGTTTTCTCTTCATCCAGTGAAAAATTGGATTTCTCTCCTGTAAAATACTAGTTATCATCAAACTTCTATTCAGTGAATGTCCTAAATAGATACAGATTTTATGGAATAAATAAAGAAATGATAACTTCTCTGCCCCCTTACCACCCCCACCCCCACCCCCACCACCTTCATGGAAGCTCAATATTAAAGCAATGTGTAGTTTAAGTAGTTTTTCAGCCTTCAAACAATATTTTCAAAATCATTCTGATGGTACAACAACTCACAGTAGATTCAATTACACCATTGTCATCACTTGAGAGCGCCTGTATTGCCTACATTGGCCCTATGTAACTTCGGGGATCGGGTTGAAACGATGTTCCCAAAAAAACTACTTTACGGCATACGTCACATCCTCCCTCCCCCCTAGAATGAGTGAAGACTTGAATTAGCTTAGTTGTCTTGGCTGAAGCACCAAGAGAACTGAAGAGACTAAGGGTGTGTTCCGAAGACACAAAGAAAAGAAAGCGGGAGAGTGATAAAATAAGAGGACTAGGGTGAATACAGGGGGTCCTCGAGTTACGACAGAGATCCGTTCCTGAGAATGTGTCGGAACCGAATTTCGATGTAAGGCGGACCATACATTAATTGTGCCAGTGTGCATACATTGTGCCACCAGATGTCGCTATAACACCACGCTAAAATAAGAGTTTATTATGGTGAATTGCCTTTTTTGTCCCTCTTGACACACCGTAGGGGTTGAGATCACGAGTGTAATGAGCATTTCCTTTAGATTTCTGATATCCACCGTGTAGACCCTGTGTTGTGAATAAACCTATGGTATTGCCACGATCCCCCCACCCCCCCACCCCCCCCACCCCGCCAGCCGGCCATTTCACATAAGTAAACAGAAGGCAGAGTAGCGTAGCTGTGCTTTGGAGGTGTTGGAGAGCCGGCAGGCGCGTTGAGAGACAGAGAAAGCGCTCACCAACTAGTTCCCGTGTGAAGTCTGTACGTATTTACGGGGCAAACCGCTTAAGCCGAAACAAGGAAGTTCACAGGAGATGTGTCATAACCACGAAAACAACGTAAATCGCGACCGTCGTAACTCGAGGACCCCCTGTATTGGCCCTGCTTTCACTCGATGGCGTGAGCTGAAAGAAGAGGATGCCCTAACGACGGTGACTTGGTCCTGTTGGACTAGTAAGTATTGTAGTGGTTCGCCTGGAAGTGGAGACAAGCAGTACGATGTCAAACAGGTCACTACTTTATTTATCATTTGCATAAGCACACGTTACAGAGCATCGAGCAAAACTTGTTAGCTGCAGGACTTCACTCAGACTCTCACTGCCCTCTAACCTAGCTGCAGGTTCACTCTCTCAAACACAGAACCAGCCCCCTCCCACTCTGCTCCACCAGCCACCGGCCCACAGGCTGACTGATGTACAGGCCGGCCAGTGACAGAAAGAAAGAGGAGAAGTGACAGGCTGGCTCAAACTCGTTTGTGAGGATGCTACAGTATACATTCTTTGCTTACCATCTACATGTAGTATTACCTGTAACGCAAGCCTACTTTACCTTGCCTGAAGACATGGTTGATTACGCAACAGTCCTGCCTCAGGATGGTATCGTTGCTGTATCAACAAATGCACGAGATACAGATTTTACGACAGTTGCTCAGGACAATGTCATTTATCAACTGTAGGGGGACCCTGTGAGCAAATCCTACATAGTGTTGATTTTAACCACCTGTTTCCTTTCACAAGCAAATATTCAAACCCTGTCTCAACACCTAGTGTTGACACACTGTTTGTTTGGTCAGTTAGGCACATGTGCTTCCAGTGTCGATGGCATGTGTCCATGTCTTACTATGCTGTTCCCAAAACATTGTACAAAGCCTACATGGTAACATTGGATATGTCAATCCATTTGTTTACTAACTATAACAAAACCCTATGTCTTTCAAACAAACAAACACATGATCTCTCACTTGTTCACACAGTCAAAACCAGGAACCTCGCTTTGTGCCACACCTGTAGTGACTGATGCTTTTACTGAAGGAGAACAGGGTATACACTGCGCCACCTGGCTGAACAGCTTTGTAATGGAGCCAACTTCAGGCATGAAAATCACAAAGAACTACACATTTAAAAAATGAGTGCTAATAACTCAGAATAATTCATTGTGTTGAGGTAATCTGCTCCTTCAATTTCAAATACATGTATTTACTGTTTACTCTTTTCAAAATAAACCTAGGGTACGGTGACATTACTATTGACATTTTATTCAGCTTTCTATTTGTAGTCTATTTTGTACTCACGAAAGACCATTTTGTTATGTATTTATTACTCGATGCCTCGACCCATGATGGCTTTCTTTGTGTTTCTCTCTGGTTTCAACAGGATTATGTAACATTTGGGTCCAAACAGCGCCACCAAAAGGCCAAAACTAGAGGCCAGGATGGCAAATACCTCCACTGCATCTGCATATTTGCCTGGTGAGCTGATGTAAGCAGGGACAAATGCCACCCACACTGCACAGAATATCAACATGCTGAAAGTAATGAGCTTGGCCTCATTGAAACTATCTGGGAGATTTCTTGCCAGAAAGGCTAACAAAAAACTGAGGACAGCCAGTAAACCAATATAACCAAGCAATACACCAAAACCAATTGTGGACCCAACTACACATTCATAAACTATCTTGTCACTGTGGTACTGGGTGTTTTTATGAGGAGCTGGTGAAGCAGATACAAGCCAGACTGTGCAGATTGCTGCTTGAACAGAAGTCAGAACCAGAACTGTCCCTCTCTGCTGCACAACACCAAACCACGTCAGAATGGTTTCACCTCCTGGTTTGGAGGCCCTGAACACAGCCAGAACCACCATGGTTTTTACCAAGATGCATGAGACACAAAGCACAAAGCTGATGCCAAAAGCTGCATGTCTCAGCTGACATGTCCAAAGACTGGGATGACCAATGAACAGCAGCGAACACAGGAAACATAGCTTAAGTGACAACAACAATTGGAAACTCAGTTCAGAATTGTTGGCCCGAACTATAGGTGTTTGGCGATGATAAATAAAGATTCCAAAGACAACAGCACAGATAAATGCTCCCGACAGTGAAGTGGCTGTCAAGCAGATACCCAGAGGCTCATGGAAGGAGATGAACTCCGTTTTCTTAGGGACACAGTGGTCACGTTGGGGGCTGGACCAGAAATCATCTGGACAACTGGTGCACTCCATGGAGTCTGTGACAACAAGGGAAACACTGATATACACATTTATACTTGATCTGCAACGTGTGATGTTTAAAATGTAACACTCACCAGTCTCATTGCTGATCTTTCCCTCAGAACAAGGGACACAATCAAAACAACACTCAGGTTCTCCCTTCTTTCTTGCCATGCGAGTGCCTGGAGGACAGCTCTCACTGCACACTGACCGAGGAGGCTGGATGGACAAACATACACATCTGATATTCTACTTTACAATAAGTCACTTATGTGTCCAGAGATAGAAAAATCAGAAGTCACCTGTTTGGATTCAAAGTTCCAGAAGATTTTGTCTTCATCCAGTGTGAGTTCTTCACCTCTGAAGGCTGACTTCTTAACCTCACCCACATTCTGAACTTGAATTCCTCCATGAGGAAGCCACAGCCAGTTCATGATGTCATATATTGGTAAGACATCACCATTCTCATCAAATGACACTTGATCACCAAACGGTGTGGTGAAGTTGACTTTCTCCAGGTAGTGCAAAAGCTTTGAAATCAGAGTAAGGGAGAAAGGAAAAACCAATGATGTCAGATAGAACCAAAAAATATACTGTTGTTTTGTTCAACTGGAATGATGTAGTTGTTTTAGGCGGGACCCCCCCCCCACCACCACCACATATATCGGTATCGGTTGATATCGGTATCGGAAATCAATAGTTTGACAATATCAGTAAAAAAGCCAATATCAAACATCCCTACTTTATAGCTGACATAAAACCATCATCTTCTAGCAATTAATCTAGCATCTTGCAACCGTCTCCTATAAAGTAAATGCTAAATAGGAAACACAGGCACAAGACTGCAATAAACAGAGTGTATACTGATATCACACCTGCCATGGCTCCAGCTGTTGCCAATTAGCACAGGTGGACCCACTGAATGGCCCTCTTCCTGGCTCACACTGCAGCATGTTATCAAGGGCATGAGCCAGAGCATACACAGCTTTATACACATTATACTCCGGTCTGAGGTCTGAAATGTCCAAGAGGTCACTCTCCACATTTTCCATATCTTCCTGTCCAGTGCATAATGCTCCTCCAGCTTCTACCCAACCTGCTGGAGGTGGTGCAAATCTACACTGAAATGTGTATTCCCAAAACTGATTTACCTATAATAGAATTAACATTTAAAGTTTTTATTGACAATATATTATTCTTGTGAATACCATATAAAATTTAAACGTTATTTCTCACCAGGCTCTTTTCATAGCTGTCGTTGTGTTTTACATCAGGACGTATTTGTAACAGAAAGTCCCTGAGTCCTGGTATTTCTCCTCGTCGGATGTCAATGCCCAGTGTTCCACCCAGATATGGCATGAGGTCGGGGGTCTGGAGAGCAACTGCTGAGGTCCAGGCTTCACTGGCCATCCACTGTAGACCTGTCAGATTCTGCCTCACCACCTGTAAATTGGATTATACCAAATATATTCAGCGGCTTCAGAAAGTACTGAGACTCACCTTTACTATATTTTAATTACTCACTCAGATTTTACATGAAATTGATTAAACTGCAATTTTCCCACCACTCTACTTTCAATAAACCATCATCACCAAGATAATCCAGCACTGATTCATTTTTTATTAAAAGAACATATACTCAATGTAGTAATATACATTATTAATATCCAAATGCAAAAAATATGAACAGTAACAAGAAGACTCGTTGCTAAGACTCTCTAATTGTGGTCAGTTGTATGGATCAGGTGGATCCTCCAAACCTACTTATTTTCTTTATAAACACTAACAGGAGGGATTACCTACAGTATACTTAGACAAATTAATGAATTTAAATGAATCTGAATACTTTTGTATATCTAAGATTTCAGCTTTGGATTTTCAGTAAACTAATGATGTGCCCATGTAGTTTGATTATGAACTTTGATGACGTAGCTAGTGTCATGATAAATGCTAATATCTTGAGGATGTCCATATGACAGTTTCAAGTGTTAATCACATGACAGAATTTATGTAAATATTACTGACAGTTGTAGACCATTCTGTGTTCCCTTCCTTAGATCCTCATACTACTTTGAAGAGGCGTAACAGTATAAAAAAAATTTGAAGAGAACTGGAACAATTGTCAAAAGACAAATATTGAATTTTTTATATTTTGCAAAGCTTTTAGAAATATTTTACTACTTATGGATTTTTTTAAGTTAATCAGTGGGTAATATAGTATCGAGCTGCAATCCTGTAAGATGTAATTGTCTGAATAAGTGATCTCATTACTAAAACCTGCGAGGAGTTTCAAAGAAATTCAGAGGTGAATCAAATATTGTTTTTTTAGGCCTGTATCTGAGTGTAGTGAAAATGTAGTCTTTAAAGTTGAATAGTAAAGCACAACACAAATCATTGATACTAAGATAGAATTTGGAAAACTTCCAAATACAACCTCTTCCATTAATTTGATCATGTAGTCCTTATAAGCAAACACAATGACCACACGAGCTGTAGATTTCCTCATCACATCCACTATTCTCTTTAGTTCAGCTGGGTTGTATCCAACAGGTAAAATCTCTGTGTAGGCCAGACAACCTCCACCAGACTGAGCAAAGTCAGTTTGTATGGCTCGGGCAGCATGGCTTCCATAATCATTATCACTGATGAGTAAACCTGCCCACGTCCAACCAAAACGTTTCAGAATCTGAATCATAGCTCGAACCTGTGTGGATACAGAGTGAAGGGATTAGAGCAAAGTCTGGAATCATCTTTCACTAGAAATCCTGCTCAACTGGTTCCACAATGACCTGTTTTCAGTATTGTATCTGATGCCAAACAACTTCATTCCTGAGACAAATGTTCATTGTGATAAACATTCATATGAAGAAACCAAATATTAAAATGTTTTTTTTTTTGGTTTGTATTTTCCATTTTGCTGACAGACTCTCACCTGGAAAGCATCACTCGGGATCGTTCTAAAGAAGGATGGAAACTTTTGTCGGTCACTCAGGCAGGAACAGGTGGCAAAATAACTCACCTGCAAAACAAAGAGACTGCAAATCCTAAAACATTTTTACTGGTTCATTCAATTCTGTGTTGATGACTGTGTCATGTTTACACGTTTCAATCAAAATTATTAAAATAATGAAATTTTAAGACAGAAACACTTACCATAGGTACTCTGTACAAACCTAAGACAGTGGAGATTGCAATAGAACGTGTAGAAGAAGAATCACCCACAATCCCCAGGACTGGAGGGGGTCCTACACAGGTCTCTTCTAATGTAACTTGTTCCTCTCGACCACTGACTAAGGACAGTGCTGCACGAAATCCAATGTCTAGTTTCTTGCAGTTATCATACAGACTGTATCCCAGAGTCACATTAGGTAGTAGGTCAGAGTTTCTGTTGATCTCATCAATAGCAAAGGCCATTGCCTGGGCCTGTCTGAATCCTGTTACATAAAACCTAACATAAATATACTACTGTTTAATACAATAAATAGATGATGCAGTAACAGTGTATACATACAGATATTATACAACTACAGACATTTCAAACAATGGAGCCAGACTGCAACATCTAGCAAACTAGTGAACCTTGAATGAACAGCAATAATTTACAATGCAAAGTGTAATATGGTCAAACTGGCTATGATAAACAGTGTATTTTAATTATCCTGATAAATATGTAAACAGTAAAACATTCTATGAATTGGCTCGTTATTTTCTTAATTCCTCTTTCACAGACTCACCAGTTGCACGTAGGCTCCTGCGGCTTTGAAGTAAAAGACAGATCAGCATTGTCAGAAAAAAAATTAAGTGCAAACACTCCACCTAGAACCACATCTCCAGCCTTGTACATCCCATTTTGATGAAACTGTTCCTGTAACCAACAAGTGGGGGAATAAAGAGAAGAGGACACAGCAGAGGAAAAGCAGGAATACAACAACATTAGCAAGAGGAAGTTGATCTCTATAAACGCCCTCATGACCTTGCTTTGGATGATCCCTTTCTGATTTCAGTCTCATTGCAATGTCACATCACTAAATTGATTTTCAGTGTTGTTTAATCTTGCACACCACCCATCAGGTCAGGAAGTGAAGCAAGGGGCAGGCCTAACATGCATTTCATTAGAAACGAGAAAGATTTATTTGTGTTCTGTAAATATCTCTCCAAGTTCATTTTAGCAATGTGATTGTTCATGATTATTCAGGTTTCTTAATATTTGTATGGCAATGGTATTTTGTGTTTTGTGGTTTTTGAATGGTATATGAATGGGACCTTTATGCTGTATGTTAAGATGTAAATAAAGTTATGTTTTCTTCATCCAGAGAATATTGGATTTCCGTCTTGTAAAGTACTAGTTTTCTTTTTTTTTCAATTCTGTTTTTATTGTGATTTTCATGTTTCAAAGGTTCATTCACATACAGTGTCATTACAACCATCCCACCCTTTTATCTGTAAATTACAGCTGAGTTGCATAGCAATACCTCTACAATTTCACAGACAATACAGACAAAGGTGATTGGTCCTCCTTCAATCACAAATGATGACATTATAAAATACAAAAATTGAGAACTCGTAGAACAAGAATGCTGGGGTACACATCTGACATACTATAAAAATAAAATAAATTACTGATGCGTAAAGGGCTGCAAAGGAAAAACATAGATGAAAACCAAAAAAGGATACGAGACCACCAGGTACTAGACAAACGATGGACGTACTGGGGTGACATATCTA